>VRYO01002482.1:18195139-18230252 GCA_009812075.1 Sialia sialis
CTCCCAGGGAACAATTCCTTCCCAAAATCCCATCCATCCCTGCTCTCTGGCAGTGGCAAGCCATTCTGCCTTATCCTTTCACTGATAGATTTTTGTTCCAAGCTCCTCTCCAGCTCTCCTGGAGTCCCATTAGGCACTGGAAGGGGCTCTGAGCTCTCCCTGAAGTTTTCTCTTCTCCAGGTGAACACCTCCAGCTCTCCCAGCCCGTCCTTCCTTGCAGGAAGATCATCAGTGGCCTTAGGGCAGCTACAGCAGCCAAAACCTTGGGAGTCTGAATGTGAGGAAACCCGGGTGGGTGAGGCCAGAGCCTCCAGGGCTGTTGTTCAGCAGCTTCAGGGTTCAGTGCTCTGGGGTTTCCCTGAGCTGCCTTTGGTGTTCTTTGCCCTGCCAGGGGCTGCAGGAGGAGAGGTTGGAGCTGTGGGTGACACTGATGGGGGAAGTGATGTGGAGATGGGAGGTTAGGCTGTGGGAAGGCCTGGAGGCAGGAATCTCTTGGGTATTTCAGGGAGGGCAGCCCTGTGCTCCCACACTGGCACCAGAGCTCAAAGCCTGGAGGATGTGCCCAGAAGGAGCAGCCCAGGAAGGCTCAGACACAGCAGGGTCTGCTCAGCTGAGCCCTCCCACACTGTGCTGCTCTGCACATCGAGCTCTCCTTCAGTGGAAGGGACCATGGTTAACATGTTTGTAGCTCCTTCACAATGAAATTATCCTCAGTTTCTTTGCAGGCTCTATTAGAAATTATTTGTGATGCTCTTGTTGTGAGAACTGCACCTTTGAAGCTTTTCCAAAATAGCCTCAATCTGCCTGAGGGAGCAGCAGCTGAGATTACCCAGTTAATACTGAGGGGAGATTTCATCCAGGTGTTTGTCAGAGGTGAAACCCTGAGCCTTTGTTGGCCAAATGCAGCATGTGAGCTGTGACAGGAATTGTCTTGGTCTGGGTTTTGGTTTTGGTTTGTGGGGCTGCACCCCTGGGTGTGCTGGAAGTCAGGAAAAGGGGAACATGGCAAGGGCTGCCATGGTGGCCACAGCATCCACATTATGGGCTCAAAACTCTTGGTTTGAGGACCTTCTAAAGGACTCCAAGACAGCTGGAGAGGGACCTGGAGGGACAGGACACAGGGAATGGCTTCCCACTGCCAGAGGGCAGGGATGGATGGGATATTGGGAAGGAATCAGTCCCTGTGAGGGTGGCAGGCCCTGGCACAGGGTGCCCAGAGCAGCTGTGGCTGCCCCTGAATCCCTGGAAGTGTCCAAGGCCAGGCTGGACAGGGCTGGGAGCAGCCTGGGACAGTGGGAGTTGTCCCTGCCATGGCAGGGGTGGCACTGGATGGGCTTTGTCCAACCCAAACCAGTCTGGAATTCTCGTTGCTGCATTTGAGGAAGGTGCTGAGTCAAATGAATTAATTTTTAGAAGTCCCTTCCAACCCAGAGTGCTCCTTGATTGTCTGAAGGCGCAGGAGTGTCCAGCAGCCCTTGTCAGTGACGAGCAGGGCTGGTCCCACACTACTGCAGCTGCCAGGATCTCTCAGTTCTGTCACCAACAGGACTCTTCCCTCAGCTGAGGAAGCCATGCCTGGAAAGGTTTTCTGGTTTTCTCTGTGACTTCTCTGCTGCAGACTCTGGGAATCTCAGAGGTTCCCCGTGTTACTCACTGCCACACAATGGCACCAGTCCCATCCTCAATCCACTCATTAATTTTGAAGGCAGCAGGGAAAATAGATGAGCACAGTTCAAAGATGTGAATAACACCCACGATCAGATGGGCTGGGCTTTGATGTGTCCTCCTTTGCAGATGATGCTGTTTATTTTTAACTGCTCCACTTTCAGGTTAGTGAGACACCAGGATAAATACACTCAGGGAGCCTGGCAGTGCTGTCTGGAGATGTGTCATGGTGCCACTGGGAAAGCTGAATTTCCACCGTGCTCACTCATTTTTCTCCATCTGTCAGAAGAGTTTCAGAGCTCTGGGTGATATTTTACCTTGTCAGCTCGGGGTGCGTGGAGATGCTGAGGCAAGTCCACACATGAGGCTTTGCTCGAGTCCCTGCAGCCCAAAGAATCTTAAAATATTCTCCATAAATTCAAAGTTCAGTTTGCTCATTACAGGGAGGATGGTTCAAATCTGATCTTGAAGTGCTTTCCCGCTGACAGAAATGGTGCTGAGAGATTTTCAGTGTCTCCATGCTTGAACAGTTCTTTCATAACGTGTTTAGAATTTTTATGACACTTTTTTAATGACCAGTTTTAAAGAAAATTAAAACTTTCTGATCTTTTAAGTGCTGAAATTTAGGAAAGGCTTTTATTAGGCAGCAAATTGGAGTGTGTTGAGCCCTGCTGACAAGTTATTTAGTAGTAAATACAGCAGTTACTACAAAATATACTCTGGCACAAGAGAGGGGAAATGAATGCCATGGTGCCTATTAGTGCTCTAATAAGACTTTACAATCCTGGCTCCTGCAAAGAATCCCACACCAGCACAAAGGAATGATTTTCAGTGAAATACTCGACTGACATTTTAGGGATCTGAAATGATACCTACCCTTAGTGGGAGGCTGAAACTTGAAAAAAAAAAAAAGATTTCATGAACTGTTTCTTTGCAGAAAATTGGGGCTTTGTAAGAAAGATTCACCAGAAGTCCTGCATTCTCCAGGGGACTGTTGGGAAATAGTCCAAAGTCCTGCTCTCACCCCAATTTCTCCAGTTTCTTGAAGTCTGTACCATAAAATTCCCATTTCCAAAGCATCACTGGAAACAATATTTTCTGTTCAATAAAGAGATTTTGGGCTGCGGGGAGCCAGTGGTGTCAACACCCAGGAAGACGAGGAGGAAATAGTTTTGGCTGTGTTTAGGAAGCTGTGAAATTAAGATATTACCTGTGGATGTCCCTGTGGCACAGAGTGAACATAATCCCGCAGGACAGGATGGACAAACCAGAGATGTTTATCCACTGCTTGGTCCGATTATGTGGGAATGCCTTTTAATCTGGGGTCTGGGACATCTGAGATGTGGGACAGGTTATCATGGAGCTGTGTTGGGAAGGGTCAGGGAAAGGTTCTTCCCTCCCCCAGAGGGTGCTGAGCACTGCCCAGGCTCCCTGGGAATGGTCCCAGCCCTGAGGCTGCCAGAGCTCCAGGAGAGTTTGGACAGGGATGCCCAGGGTGGGATTGCTGGGGTGACAGGAGCTGCAATGCATGATCCTTGTGTGCCCCTTCAAACTCAGGGAATTTTGTGGTTCTATGATTTTCCCCTCCAGCACCTCCATCCAGGCTGTTCTGGGGCCCTTTCTCACTTTTTCCAGTGTAATGCCCCATGGTCTCACTGGGAATCCCAATTTTATGGTGCCTCATCAATGCTGCAGTGGCTTGACCTGTGCCAGTGCTAGACAGGTGGCATTTCAGGAGCAGGGGATGAAGAGTTTGGAGAGAGGAGAGAGAAAATGAATTTATAACCTCTCCTTGTTCCCTGCTTTTTGGGCTCGTTTGTGAAAAGATTCATTGAAATGCCATTGAAAAAAAGATTCATTGAACTAAGCCTGATCAGGACCATGGATTTCAACCATGGTTCCTCACTGGTGGGGAAACCTGAGCCCAGGGACCTCCTGGGGTGGGCAATTTATGCTTCAGTGGCTCTGCCTTGATCCCAAAGAGCTCGACCACATCCCCTCTCCTTGGCTGTTCACACTGCTGGACCCAGTTTGGAAATGCTGCACGCCCTGCACAGGGAGGTGGAGCCATGATTCCAGAACATGTGAGAGTGCTTGGAGCTAAACCTTCCCCTCCCTTTACATCCTCCCTGACCCTCCTGAGCTCCTGGGATGGGAGCAGACCTTTCCCTCGTTACCCCTTGTGACGGACAACACCAAAAACTTGGCAAAAACAGAAACTGAAGAGGTCAGAGCTGAAAGCTGGAACATCAGACCCTGCAGGACACTCCAGGTGTGGCAGCTCTGTCCCCAGGTTACCTTTGTCCAGGACGGGCCCGAAGATGGCCAGGCTGTCGTCGATGGTGGTGCAGTTCCAGCGGCGGCCCCGGAACTGGTGCTGGCACTCCTGGATGCCCAGCTTGACGCCCTCGGCCACGCTGGGCATGATCTCGATGTAGTTGCGGCAGAAGCGGAGCTGCTTGGGGACCAGGCCGGGGATGGAGCCGCAGAGGATGGGCTGGGACCCCAGGGAGCTGTACTGCTGGCCCAGCGCCAGGGACCTGCGGGGACAGCCACAGGGGACAGCGTCAGGGCTGGAACACCCCCATGCCTGGCCATGTCCCGTCCTGGTGCCACCCCAGCCCTGCCCCCACCACCCCAGGTGAGCCAAGAGTTCAGGAGAACAAAGTTGTGAAACTCAGAGTTTTCCTGAGAGAACAGAACTACTGCTGTTGTCACTGCTGGGGACACCACAGGCCTTTGTGGCACACAGGGACTCAGCTCTGCATGGAGTCATCCTGGCAACTCTACAGCACCTGAGAGCTCCCCAAGGGCTGGAGGATCTGCCAGGACCTGCCAGGAACTGCACCCAGGGCAGCAGCACCTGTGCTGGGTTTTGCCCTTTTCTGGCCAGAGATAGGGCAACTGAGAGGCCTGAGACAATACAGATGTTGTAATTCACACCATCACAATCAGGAGCCAACTATTTCCTAATTACAATACATTATAAATGTTTCTTGGCCTATCAGCTTTTGTCTGTGAAATGCCTTAAAGCCACTCATCCAAAATCACCCCTTGTGGGTTCCACTACAGTGCATCTTTCACAGTTCTATTTCTCCAAAGTATCTAGTCTAATTTGCAAGGCCATCCTTTGAAACTTTTTTCTATCTCCATTTCTCTGTCAACATCTGTCCTATTCCATGGCATTTCTAAGTCAGCATTTCTTATCTCCATGTTTGCATACAGATGCACACTGTGTGAGCCTTCTGTCAGGCCCTGAGAACTCCCCACAAATCCATTTCCCTCACACCTGGAGCCTGGGGAACACCCTGGGATCTCTCAGAAGAACTGACATGAGAGCTTCTCAGCTGTGGCCAAGGTGAAAAGTGCCCAGTCCAATGGCAAATTCACCAGCAGAGGGGTCAGCATTCCTGGGGCTGCTCTGGGGTCAGGTGTGTCAGGACCACTGTTCCAGGCTGGCTGGACACCTGGGCAGGTGGCCCTGGCAGAGATTGAGCCACCACAGCCCCACCTGGATGGACCCCAGGCTCAAGGAGCAGCCTGAGCAAGGCAGATTTGAGGGGATCCTTTCTACGGCTCCAAGGAGCTGCCAGTGCCCAGCAGCAAACTGTGGGAGCAGTGGGCCACAGTGCTTATTTGGCCAGAAATTGTCACTGAAGGGAGAAGTCACTGCCTGTGGAAGCACTGAGACATGTGGCACTGCATGGAGCAGGGACAGCCTGGCCAGGCTCCAGCCCAGGTGGGTGCAGAAGTGTGTGAGCAGCAGCTCTGTGCCAGAGTGACCATCAGGAACTCAGAGTGGAGACCTCACTCTGCACTGTGGGCAGTCAAGGTGTTTGGACTCAGTGTGTTCTTAGCCCATGATTGTTGGGGTGTCCTGAGCAGGGCCAGGATTGGTCTGGATGATCTTTGTGGAGTCCCTTCCAACCCAGGGAATTCTGTGATCCCATGATTTGCCCCTCCAGCACCTCCTTCCAGGGTGTTTTGGGGCCCTTGCCCCATGATCTCACAGGGAATCCTAATTTTATGGTGCCTCATCAATGTTCCAGTGTGCCTGACTCGTGCCAGATTTCCAGCTCAGGAGATTCTCTGCTGCTTTGATTCTGTTTCTCTTGCACTGGGAGTCCGTGTGAAGATCTGAGGAGAGGCCCCAGCAGTGCTGAGCAGCAGGGAAGGATCTCCTCCCTCCCTCCCTCCCTCCCTCCCTCCCTCCCTTCCCTGCTGTCCCTCGGGCAGCCCTGCTCACTCTGTGCTGCTCCACAGTCAGGTTCTGGTCCAGCCGCACCCCTGGGTTTTGCTCTGCACTCTTTGCTGCCTGGCTCAGCCTCTGCAGGTGCATGAGGTTGTTTCTCCCCAGGTAGTTTTCCCCCAGGTGCCTTGGTTGCAGTTCATCCCGTTCCTGTTTGCCCACTGAAGCCCATTCCAGCCACCTCTGGTTCCTGTTTCTCCCTCAAGCACCTGGGGACTGGCTGGGAATAAAACAATCATTGGCAGCCCTTGGTTAATCCAGGCCAGGAGAGCCCTCCGGAGGGCTCAGAGCCCCTTTCCAGGTTACATTTGGGTTCTCAGGGCCTTGTCCTGCCACTGTTTGACCACCTCCCAAAACACGATGCCAGGAGATGCCAAGATCTCCAAGAGATGCCAAGATCTCCAAGAGATGCCACCCCTTTTTGGGACATCTGAGTGACTGTCTTTACCCAGGGCTGCTCTTGCAGGCTGGAGTCTCAGGCTGGATGCTGAGCTGGCATCAACTGGTTGACTTAATTACACATGAATGACTTTTAGGATGTAAAGGGAACCCCAGGGTACCAGCTCAGGAGAAATGTGTCTGCTGGAGACACTGAATGAGAGCAGCTGGCTCCCACCTCTGCCCCAGTGCTGTCTCCTGCCACAGTTCCTGCTCCCTGTTCCTCCTGCCCCTCTCTGCCCTCTGCCTGAGGCTTCCCATCTCCCATCCTTGGGTGGGACATCCAGAGGCAGCCAGATGTGCCTGGGAGGCAGCAGCACGAGGGGCAGTGCACTGTGCTGGCTCCCAGAGCTCCCTCCCACCCCATGGCAGGGGGCTCAGCCCTGCTGGGCCGAGTGCTGAGCTCCAAGGAACAGACTCTGCCCCAGAGATGGTGAACAGGCAGCACCTTCTCTCCAGCCATCACCTCCTGCTCATTTTTGTGTCAATGAACCTGGGATCTCCCCACTGCAACTTGGTTATAAAAACTTCATTGCTCTTGTCCCATCGTCCAGATCACCCAGGAGTGCTGGGAAGACACAGAAGTCAGGAGCTGAGGGGTCCCATGGGCCAATGGTTTCCCTACAGAGGGGCTGAGATGTGAAGAGGAAACAAAATCTCTTTGAAATCCAGATCTGGGATCCCAGGGGCAAATCCTGTGTCTTACACAAGATGTTACATCTAAAATCTCAATCACAGGACTTAAATCTAATTCGCAGGAGTTAAATCTAAATCCCAAGAGCTCATGAGGATGAAGGAAGCTCATAAGGAGAGAAGTGCCACAGGTGATTTAGAGAAATGGAGGACAAGCACAATTTTTAAGGCACAAACACAACTGCAAGGCTGGCACCTGCAGGACTGACCGAGCTAAGTTCCCTCTCGCGCTCTCAGGGTCCCTCCTGGCTGCCTGAGGCCACCCTGCTGTGCGGGGATGGCTGTGCACAGAAGGGTTGGTTTTGTGTGAGGAGAGCAGGGCAGGGCTCTTCCTCTGCTTCCTCTCCATCCCTGGAGAGGTGACTCTGTCCTCCCACACCCATCCTCATCCTCCCTGCACAGCTGGCCAGAAACTCATCTTCCATTTGGTTGGAAAGGCCCCTGGTGCCCAGAGAGACAAGACCCAGTGGTGTTTGGAGAGAGGAGGATTTGGCCAGGTCAGAAATGCTCCTGGACACGTGAAAAGCAGCATTTAGGGCAGGTTTCCTGCCAGGGAGTTCAAAAGGTTCTGGGACATTTCTTCCTCCCTCTCTGGAGGCTGCAGTGCTTGGAGCACTCAGGACTGGACTCCCTGTGTGCCAGGGGCTGCTCAGACCAGCTGGGATTTACCAGGCAAAGGCAACCCTGGTGAGCTGCTCCTCCATGGACAGGGCTCCAAGCCCTGGAGGTGATGCCCTGCTGCCCTCCAGGACAGCAGCTCCCTGGGGAGTGTTTGTCTGTCCTCTGCTGTGTGCAGGGCTGGACTGGCCCTGGGGTGTGCTCACCCTAAAGGAGCTTTTACAGTTCCATGATAGGAGACAAGCAAAGGGCCAGGAGGGGACATCCTGGGGAACAATCTGCTGGGCTCACCCCTTTCTCTTTCTTCTGCAATCCCATAACCTGTTGCTGTCTGTAATGAGTCCTGGGAGCTCTTGGAGTCCTGGAATTTGCTCAGCCCTGGGTGATATTGATGTTTGTGTGAGCAGTGTGCCCCAGCCTGCAGTGAGCTCCAGTGGGCAGCACCTGTGGCTGCCTGAGCTCAGAGCTGCAGCTGTTTGCTTGAAATGCAGGGAGAAGGAGAACCTTTCTGGGATGTGCTGCTCTGGCACTGTTTTCTGGCTCTGGAACAGCAGCTGGAAGCAGATGAATTTGAAGAATTGTTTTTCCCCTCCCTGTATTACCAGGACAGCTCCAGCCCTGTGGCAGGAGAGCTCTGGGCTGTCCCCAAGGGCACATCTTGTCCCATGGAGCACTCCCTGCATTGCAGCTCTCCCTTGCCCTCCTGAGGGATCTGCACATCAGTGGGGACAAGCTCCAGGAATCCTGGGCCCCTCTGTGCCACTTGCCCTGACAGAATTGTTAGAATGATTTCATATTTTCTTCACTGGATCCTCCAGCACAGGAGATCCATGAGGAGATCCACAGCTGTGAGAGTTGCACAGAGGATGCTGCTGGTCGTGGTGGCTCCTGCTCTTCCTAAATTCCTCCAGAGCCATGGCCAGCAGCACTCCTTGAGAGCTCCCAGTGAAGCTTTTAACCATGATCACAAAATCCCAGGATGGTTTGGGTTGAAATGAGCCTTAAAGTGCCACCCTGCCAAGGCAGGGACAACTCCTACTGTCCCAGGGTTCTCCAAGCCCTGTCCAGCCTGTCCTGGGACACTGCCAGGGATCCAGGGGCAGCCACAGCTTCCCTGGGCAGGAGCTGTTTCCTCCCTGCAGCACGGAGTTACAAGGCAAACATTGTCCTGCTTGTCTCTCTGACACCCATCAGTGCCTCAGATTGATCCCCGAGGTTCTCACAAAGCCCTGGGAAAGCTGGGAGCCAGCAGGAGAAACCAGCTCACAGCTTGTTTGCCACCTGCTGCCTTGGGGAAAACTCTCTCTGCCTGGAGGGGCTTTTATTGTACAGTTTTGAGATGTATTTGGTGTTTTCCCATTCTGGTCGATGTTTCTGCTTCAAGCAGTGTCCCTGGTGCACCCTGGCAGTGCTGGCCTGGGGACAGGGCTGGGAGCAGCAGTTTCCATCCTGGCTCTTTCTCTGCCTCACACCTGCTGTAAAATTCACCTATTTCAATTCTGGTGCTGTGCTGGCTGCAGCCCTTTGTGGGCAGGGGAACACACAAATCCTTGGGTTTGCCTGAAGATCAAGAGCAGCAGCAGGAAAAGTTTTGCAAGTCAAAGCATGAAATAGATGTTCACATCTGAGCAGGGAAATGTCAGGTCTTGACTGAATGTGGAGAACAGACAAAACATGACAGAATTCCAATGAGGAGAGGGACTGGATATCAGTTTTTCACTCAGAATTGCCCTCTGAGCATGTCAGGAGGTTTGAGCTTTTCCATAGAGGGGGCACAGACTCCCCACCCAACTCTGCAGTCCTTGGGGGTCAGTAAAAGAGACAAAAATTCATTTTTAAAAGGAAGTTCTGCTGCCTGAGCATTAGAGGCTGATGGCCCAGCCAAGGGTGGGTGCCAGGGCAGGAATGGGAGGTGGGGTTTTAATGTTTAATTGTCCTGGGAAGTCTCCATAGACTTTACACCCCAGTGTGACCCCTTGAACCAGAGAGCTCTTTTTCCAGTTGGAGTGTTTGAAAATTACCTCATTAAACAGTGTGTAGGAATTGTATGATCTGAACATTCAGCACCCACATGAGCAGATCCTGTCTCATTAAACTTCTCCCTCAATGCAGTCACTAAGGGCCATAATCCTTTTTAAAGACAAAAGTCCATCTAGAAATCACTCCCAAACCTGTGGCTGGAAATAATTTAATCATCACTCTGAGAGCTCTCCTCAGCTCAGGGTATTTAAATTCCTCATCCTGGGTGGTTTTTGTTTATTGTCCATGCACACACTGCCCCTGCAGTGCTGCAGGGAGACATTCCCAGGACTCTGCCAGGACCAGGGATGGTTTGGCATCCTGTTGTTCAAGGCCCCTGTTCTGTTCAGCTGGTCAGGAATTCAGCAACCTGCACCATTTGCAGAGAAGTGCTGGTTATTGCAGAAGGAAAGCAGGAGGGAGTACAGGTGAGGAGATGCCCTGATCACAACACAAGGTGCTGATGCACCTCTGGAGATTTTGTTCTGAGGGACCAGAGGAAAGATGGCCCAGGTGTGGCTAAAAATGAATGTTACTGAGAAATGCTGCAGAGAGGCAGCTCCAGGTCTGAGGAACTAGAGGAAGAGGCTGCTGCTGTTTTGTTTTAGCCTCCAATCAACACCAATGTTGGAGCAGCTGTTGAAACACATCCCAGACTCAATCTGCACTAAGGCAAATGAAAAGCCCCATATCTGCACACAGAGAAAATTGTTCTTAGTAAAACCAAGATTCTTTTCCTGTTGTCAGGACCCCAAATGCTCTGCACGGAGCATCTCTGCCCCTGTGACCTGTCCCCCCTGCAGGTGCAGAGGCAGCACAGCTCAGCAAAGCCAGGATTACAGGGGCTGGAGTGACCAAGGGTGAGGAGCCTGGTTCAGGTGGGGCAGTGCAGGGCTGTGTCACTCAGGAAGGAATTTTTAGGAGCTCTCTGTGGGTCCTGCAGGGGCTGGTGCTGCATTGGCAGCAGCTGATTCACTCTGGGCTCTCCTGGGCTTGCTGTGAGTGCTTCCCATCCTCCCCATCCCCTGTGTGGTCTGGGAATGGTGACAGACAATGAAATATCTTCTGCAAGAGAGGAGGGCTTGAGGAACTGTCAGGTCCCAGAGAGGCAGCAGTGACTTGTCACCTGCTGATGGTCAGTGGGAAACTGGAGCTGCAGGACACAGCCCAGCCCTGCAGGTACAAACAGAGCAGGACAAACTCACTCTGCAGCCTGCTCTGGCTGCTGGCAGTGCCCACTGCACCCCGAGGAGGGAAGCTGGGTGTAATTGGGTTGGTGAGCAATGCTGATGCCACAGAAATTGCCTCAAGGTCACCTGAGACTGGCAAGACAAGATGAGAAGAGTCAGGACTGGGCAGGCAGGGAGGGGAACTGGAGTGTGGGGTCTGTGGGGTCACTCCTGGCTGTGCCTGGCTGCAGAGGGACAGACAGACTGCTCTGCCACCCTCAGCTGGGCTTTGCAGCTCCCAGAGGTGGGGTGGGGCTTTCTGGAAAGCTCCCACTAAACTGCTCACATCTGCTGGAAAAATCAAGGAGTGAGCCCATCCCAGAGGCCCTGAGCTGGGCAGTGATGGTGGCTCCAGAGCTCCATCCCTGGGGCTGAGGCCAGGATCGTCCAGGGAGCAGAGACCAACCTCCCCTGCTGTCCCCTAGGTGGGGATCCCCTCCTGTGCCCTGGGGGATCAACGAGCCCTGTCCCAGCTTGTTGCTGTCTGAGCACTGGCACAGGATACTGAGTCCTGCAGAGACTGCACAGGGACAAGGAGGGGTGGAGGGAGGGAGGGATGGAGGGAAGGATGGAGAGAGGAAGGGAGGAATGGAGGAATGGAGGGATGGAGAGAGAGATGGAGGGATGGAGGGATGGAGGAGTCGAGGGATGGAGAGAGGGATGGAGGGATGGAGGGATGGAGGGAGGGGTGGAGGGAGGCAGGAAGAGGCTCTCCCAGTGGACAGACTGGCAGAGGATGGATTATTTTCACCCTGAGTGTTGAATCCCAGGGAGGCTGGGTGGGAAGGAGGTTCAGGGGTGCAGCAGAAAGGGAAAGCCAGAACAGGGAAATCCAGGGTGAGGCTCATAGGGAGTGCTGGGAGGAGGCTGCCCTGCTCAGTGTGAGTGTTTTCACTCAGGGAATAATAACCAGCATTTCATGTATTTCTCATTCTGCTCTATCAATCATTTAAAAAATTACCAAAGGACACTAATGACAGACCATCCTCCCAAAGAGGAGCATCTGTTTGTGCTTTACCTTCTTCTTGCACTCTAAAAAAGTCACAAGTCTAAAAAGTTGTCTGTGGGATAGGTTTCCCTATTTCCTTAAAAAATGCACTCAGATCCTTCAGATTTAATGAAACTTAGGCGCAAAGAGGGGCACAGGGGAGAACTCCACTCAAACCCCAAGCATTGTTCAGGGCTTGTATCCTCAGGTGGTTTCTAACTGAAAGTAGGAGCTACATGTGGTTGGTTGGGGCAGATTTTTGTGTCTAAACCCCAAATGTGTTTTCTTCAGTCTCCCAGTGACCTACTCAGTAACTGCTGTCACATCTCCAAGTCCTGAGTACTGCTGACAATCCCTGCTGCTTCCATGGCAGGAGGGTGCTAAAAAACCCCCAAATCCATCTGGGCTGGGTGTGACATGTTGAGCAGCCCCAGGATCCCCCTGCACTGAGCACAGGAGGGGATGAGCACAGGGCAGGATGAGATAAACTCAGCCTGGCTGAATCCCTCCTGTGCCAAGGACATGCAAACCAGGGGTGGGACAGGGGTTCTGGGGCAGGGCCATCTCCTAAAGCTGCTGCCTTTGGGAACCAGGGGTTCTCCCCACTGGGGGCTGCTCTGCTCTGCTCTGCTCTGCCTGTGGGGTGAGGGTTCCTACTCTCACTCATGTTCTCTCTCTTGGGTTCAGGACCCATCTTCTGTAAGAACTGACTTACTGCTCCTCCCAAATCTCCATCGAGATCACCCCCAAATTTGGGGCTGGCCCTATGCAAGCACTGGCCTGGGTGGCTCCTGGATTTGCTGAACCATGCCCGGGGTCTGGGCAGAGCAAGAAGTGCTCTGGGAATCCCAGTGCTCTGAAGGAGACAGGAAGGGAGATCCTGGAATTCTGGGAGCTCATCACCCTGAGATCCCCCTCTGCCAGGTCCTGGAGCAGGCAGTGCCTAAAATCCATCAGAGCAGAGGGAGGCTGAGCTCTCTCTCAAAGGCTTGGGGAGTTTTGGGGCTCAGAAGAAGAGCAAATGCAGAAAGGAAGTGAAGGTGTGGATCTGCAAGGGGTGTTCATCACCATGGTGAAGGTGATTCATCTCTCCCAGGGTTAAACCCCTCACATCTGCTGCTCTTTCTGGTCCCACAGCCATTCCTTATCCACAAAAATCCAAACCCACCAGCTCTCCATGCCAGTGGGATGCTATTCCCCTCCACGTGGCTGTGCTGAGCAAGGTTCACTGCAGCTCCCCCAGGCAGACCCACCCCGCCCCACCCACAGCTTTGCTAAACCTTTGATTAAATGATGTGAATTGTTCTTGGGTCATTTGTTTCCTCTCACAACCTTCACTCACAGCTCCTATGAGTGAATGGGCTGAACGTGCCGAGTTTGAACCCAAATCAGTTTGAGCCCAAATCAGTTTGAGCCCTCTCATCATCAGCTCTGGGCTGGGTCAGTGTGGGCTCAGCACAGCCAGGGAGGTCACTGGTGTTGGTGGTACATTCTGGGAATGCTGCACCCAGAGGGACGTGCAGGAAAGGGACATTGTCCAGGGGATGTGACCTTGTGCTCAGGGTTGAGGGGTCCCAGGAGAGGAGGAAGGGCTGAGCAGGGTCAGTGGACAGGAAAGGAGGCTGAAGGGATCCAACAACAGCCTACAACCACTCGTGGGGCAGTTCCAGATGTGGCACAGCCAAACTCTTCCCAGGGCTGCCAGATGATTGGAAACAACTGGAGAGTAGCCTGGAAATTGAGGTTGGGCATTAGGAAAAATTCCCTTTCGGGGTGCCCAGCAGAGGGGATCTCACCCGTGGGGTTTGGGTTGGACACAGCCCCTGCTGCCCTGGGGATGTCTCTGCTCAGGGGAGGCTGCACCACAGACCCTGAGAGTCCTTTCCCAGCAGCACTGCTGTGATTGGTGTAAAGGGATTTTGGGGAAGAAGGGGCAGCATCCAGCCCTTGTAGCAGGAGCATCACTCTGGCAGGCTGGCACTGAGGAGGAGCAGGAGGGGGTCACAGCCCCTGGAAGGAGGGGGAGGCTGCAGCCCCTGTGCCCCAACAGACACAGACAGGAGCTGCTGGGTAACTCTGAAATAATCCTGGGACAATGTATGGTCACACCTGCCTGTGCCCCCTGTTTCCTGCCCAGAGCTGCATTTTAGCAGAGAAAAAACAGCCCCACACATCCTGTGTGCTCTGAGGGGCTCCTGTCACCTTCTTTCAGACAGGACCATGGAAAAGCCTCATCCAGCTCTGAAATGGCCACATGGTTGAGTGAACCTGAGTGTGGCTGAATTCCAGTGACACCATTTGAGTGCTGCTCCTGCCTGCAGGGACAGTGAGGTCTGAGGGCCCTGGGAGGGATCAGTGCTGCCAGAGTTCTCTGATGGGGAGGATTTTAGAGAAATGCAGACATTGCCAGTGCAAAGAGGTGCAGACCAAGGGCAGAGAGTGAGGTGAAGTTTGTTGGGGGTGAAATGGGTGCCAGGATGTGTTGGGATCATCAGGGTTTCAGAGAACACAGATTTCTGTACCTTTCCTCCTAAGCTGCCACTGAGCTGCAGGGATCTCCTGTCCCCCTGCACTGGGCAGGGTTCACTTCCCCCTTTAAACTCCAGGTGCTGCAAACCAGAGAAAGTTCTCAAGGAACTGGTAGAGAGGAGGAGGCACTGAGGGGGCTCAGGTGCTCTGCTCCATGTGGAATTATTGTAGAGAGGAGCTAATACACTCCAGGAAAGCTCCTCTGACCCCACAGAGAATTAGGGAAGGACTTCTCAGATTAGGTCAGCTGAACCTGGCCATGAGTGCTGCACAGTGCAGTGCACCTGGGCCTTAACTGGGTGAAGGATGGCCAAAGACTGTCGCCCAGAAGGTTTGTGGCGAGATTTTTGCCCCATGAACTGAAGTAAATCTTGTTTTATTCCATTTTTCCCTGTAGACATGGCATGAGCTGCTCTCCTGTGTGTGCACCCAGCACCCATCCCCACATCTCTGCTGCCACTACTTTGTGCAGGTGCCAGCTGGGCTGCAGTAAATGAAAAGAAAAGAGGGTGTCTCACAAGACCCAGGTGTTCCCCTGCCACTGACTCTGGGTTTGAGGCTTCTGTGTCACAGTTCTGATGATTTGGGAACTCAAAGAGATTTTTGCTTTGATGCAAGGAGGTCACAGAACCACAGGATGGTTTGGCTTGGGAGGCACCTTAAAGATCATCTTGTTCCACCCCCTGCTATGGGAAAGGATGAGTTGGTCACTCTCACCCCATCCAGCCTGTCCTCGAGCCTGCCAGGTTCATTGGCAGGGAGGACCAAAGGGAGGAGAGATGGAGCTGCAGGTCTGAGCCCTTTGAGAGTGGGAATTGTTACCCTGACCTTGCTGCATCAAATACCTTCTGGGAGGAAATCAGCTGAGCTTGGTGAAGAAATGTAAAACCCCCAGAGGACACCTGGACTGCAGGGTCCATCTCTTGGGATTGTTTTTGGGACATGGGAAGCTCAGCAATTCCTACTGAAAGGACAAGGGGAATGGAGGATGCTGGAGGATCAGTCCCTCAGGGGTGCTCTCCTGGTGGTGTGGTGGTCTCTGGGGGGAGCAGGGACCTCTCTTGTCCCCCAGCACTGGATGAGCTGAGGGAGAAGTGACCAGCTCCAAGCTGCCAGCCAGAAAAAGCCATTGTGACCCCTGGCACTGAGCAAAGCCCAGGGGATGCTGGCAGAGGCCTTGGGGAGGTGTCTGGGGCTGGGAGCCACAGCCTGGGCACAGATGTCACCTCTGAGGGCAGGCAGGACGTGTCCCAGCCCTGCAGCCTCAGGCTCTGCCACCTGCACTGGCATCTCCAGGGGATGCAGCCACCCCTCCACATTCAGCAAAGGTAAATGAGACACCCAGGGGGCAGAGGACAGGGTGGTGCTCATGAAATCAGATTCCTCAGCGCTGGGATTTGCCAACAGCTTCCTCCTGGACATGCTCAGGATGGCTCTGTCCTTCCCTTTCCTTCCTGGAGCTCGGGCTGGGCTGGGCTGTCTCAGCCAGGCAGCAGCTCAGAGGCCACTGCTGCAGGAACTGGAGTGGTTTAAGCCTCCTCCTTGTTGTAAATGGGATGTTAAACATGGGAAGGGGACAAAGGAGCAATAGCAGTGAGCTGAGGCAGTGGCTTATGCTGACAGTTTGATCAGTCTATTGGAAAGACTTCTAAGAGATTATTTAGTTACAGTGAGAAGAAGGGGAAGATTAAGACTTTCTGTCCAGCAGAAGAGGGCAGGACAATAGCTGTGAGTGGGAATTCAGACCAGGGGAGTGCAAAGGCACAAATCTCAAAGTAAAAGACCAGTGCCCAGCACTTACGGCAGATTCTCTTTCACTGAGTGTCTTCAAACCCAGCCTTTCTGAAAAGAGCTGCTGGAGCCAGGACAAACGAACTGCTCACCCTTGGGTGGAGGGATCACACTCAGTGGTCACACAGCCCTGCCTGGCTTTGCAAGGAGGATTTTTCCCTGTCCCCTGTGCCCATGAGGAGGCAGAGCTATTGTGCTGTCCTGGCAGCAGAGGAGGATGGCACAGCAGCTGGGATCCAGCTCTTGTGTTGGGGGCATCAATATTATCAGCATTCCTGAACAGATCAGTACTCTCTAACTAAAGCTAAAGTCCTCCGGCAGCCTTTGGTGAAACACCTGAGGTCCTCAGGAGGGGCACAGGGCACAGGAGTTCTGCACACCATGAGTCTAAGGGAACTCAGTAATTTCTAGTAACACTAAGAAGTGGTGACTGCAGAGCCCACAGGGATCCCAGGGTCCCTCGTGCAGGGCTGGAGCAAGGACAGAGCTTCCCATGGGCTGTGCTGACCCCCCCCAGCGCTGAATATTCTTTGGACCCACAGACAATTCCTCTGTCCCCTGCTGATTTTTCTCCTACTGCTTTATTCCTTTGTGACCCAAACAAGTTTTGTGAAGAAAATGGCTTTAAACCTTACCCAAGTGCTCTGTCTGCTGCTGTTGCAGGAAGCCCTGCATCTGCAAACCCCAGAACCTGGGAGCTGCTCCCACCCCAGGTCAGGCTGCTCCCCTGCCCTGCCGTGTCCACCTCCCTGGAACCATTTCCACAGTCTCTCCTGGGTTTTGAGTCCTGATGGCTCAGGAGCAGAAACAAATCCTGCTCCAGGGCCCAGACCCCTCCTGCACCTCAGGCTGAGCCAGTGGCATCGTCAGAACTCCAAGTTCAGTGTCCCTCGGCCAAACCTGGCTCATTTCATTGATCTTTCCCAGACTTCCTGCCCACCCTTGGCCTCCCTCAGTTCCCCATCCCTACCAGGGGTGATTTGCTCTGCAGAAACAGCCTTGGTTTGGCATTTCCAGAGAATTAGAGAATCATGGAATCCCAGGATGGTTTGGGTGGGGAGGGACCCTAAAGTCCATCTCATTCCACCCCCTGCCATGGGCAGGGACCCCTCCCTCTGTCCCAGGCTGCTCCAAGCCCTGTCCAGCCTGGCCTTGGACACTGCCAGGGATCCAGGGGCAGCCACAGCTGCTCTGGGAATTCCATTCCAGGGCCACCCCACCTCCCCAGGGAAGAATTTCTCCCCAATATCCATTCAAGTCATTCCCCTGTCCTGTCCCTCCATGCCAGCTGGAGCTTGCCCTGCACACTCTGCTTGCCCTCCTGCTTTCAGATTTTTCCCAGCTGGGCACAGCCCTTTGAAAAAATGCAGTGTCTCAGCTCAGGACCTTGGTTGTCTCCTCCTGTTTCACTCAGCCCGTGTGGAGCAGGAGTGCTGGCTGAGAAGGGCTCCCCTGTGAGCTGTCCAGGCATCTGTCTGTGCTAAAACTCAGCACAGCCCTGCTGTGCTCTGGATCTGAGAAAGATCCATGGGCTTTTTCTATTTTTTTCCTATATTTTTTTCAGAGAAACTCACATTCACTTCTCACAGGCAGATGGAGATCCCTGGGCACAACAAGTGATAAAGGACTGGGGCAAAATTACACCCTGGGCAGGGAATGGGGGTAACCCGTGCTAAATCCCCATGGTTTGGGGTTTTTTTCTTTTTTCTTTTTCTTTTTTTTTGAGTGAGGAGGGTCTTAACTAAAAGAAAATAAATGCCTGATCCTCAGGAATGCTCCTTGTTGCACAAATAAAACTCTCCAGTCACACAGTGTGACTCAGTGGCCAACATCAGAAATGTGCTGGTTTCTGCATGGACCTGGCAACAAGGAGCACAAGGGGTCTGATTGTGGCTGGAAAATGAAGTTGGGTCTCAAAGTCCTGACAGTTAAAGAAATAATGAAATTCAGAGGCTTGTGTGAGCACAGAAGGAAGATCAAGATATTGGCTGGTTGTTAAATGAGTTGAGCACAGGAATTTCAATCACAGCATAATTAGGAGATAATCCCCTCCCCTCCCTGCCAGCAGCTCTCTTTGGAGGCACAATGAGGATCATGGAACCACAGACTGGTTTGGAAAGGACTCTCAAGATCAGCCAGTTCCACCCCCTGCCATGGGCAGGGACACGTTCCACTAGACCAGCTCTGTCCAGCCTGGCCTCAGACACCTCCATGAACATCAGGAATCTCAAGAAAAGCAAAAGCAAGGTCCTGAGCCAGGGCTGGGGAAGCCCCATGCAGCAGGACAGGCTGGGGGCTGACTCAGTTTGCAGAAAAGGATTTGAGGATCCTGGTGGGCAGCAGCTGGAACAGGAATCTGTTGTGTCCTTGCAGGAAAAGGTCAGCTGCATCCTGGGGCTGCATTAGCAGGACTGGTAAATCAAGGAATGTGATTTTTCCTCTCTACTCAGCTCTTGTGAGACCACAGGTAGAATCCCATGTCCAGTCTGGGGTTCCCTGGGATGGGCAAACCTTGGACACAGAGTGGGACCAGCAGGGTGGTCAGGGAGCTGCTCTGGGTAGGTCCAGCAGATGGTCTTGGAGATCAGAGGAACCTGAATTATTGTTCTATAGCCCAAAACTCAGGGAGCAGTGGCCCAGAGTGTGGCTGTGCTCGGAGATGGAGGTTTTGCAAACTCTGGTTGTGCTGGCCCCACCTCCAGCAGAGAACAGGCACCTTTGGGAGGTCACTGCCCATTTTTCCATGGGAAGTACTTGAGCCCAGAGAGACCCCCCCACATCAAGGCCTCACCCAACTGATTTGAAAGGTGGCTCAGGGAACCCCCTTTGGGTGTCCTGGTTCAGGTCACCTCCCCCAAGCTCCTCTCTCAGGCTCCCCTTGCAACAAATGGAGAAAATTTGCACTTTTAGGAATGATCCAGTGCCCTGCTTCACCTGTTCCCCTCTGAGGAGGTTCCTGCCCTGCACTCTGACACTGGGCTGGGCACTGGGGGCTTAATTCTCCCAAATGGCACTTCCTGACTTTCCATCCAGAGCAGGATGAGGCTGCAAGCACCGACCGTGCAGGTGCATCACAGGAAACCTTTCCAGCAGGTGAGCACAAAAGCCAGGGGATTCCTCCCCCAGGCTGGCCCAGGAACAGCCCTGACCCACAGCAGTGCCTGTGGAAGCCTGGAACCAGCCTGGAATGCCCAGAACATTCCAGAGGAGATGTTGTGGAAGCCTTGAGTGTCATGGCTTGTGCCCTGGTGGGTGTGAGTCCAAGAGCAGTGAGGATGTTCAGGGAACAGAGTCCCCAGGCTGGGCTGGGTTGGTGGCACCACTCTCAGTGTCCCCAGCACCTCTGCACACTCCAGCCCTCGTGAGCAGGCACTGAGGTGGGGTCTGCCCCTCTGGGAGCTCTTCTGCTTGGACAGAGCAGAGTCAGATGATGAGAATGGGAAGAGGGGAGTGAAGAGAGCATCAGGTGAGCATTCCTCTCTGCCTCACAGTCCTGGGTGCTGTGGGGGCAGGTAGGAGCACTGGAGAGCACAGAAATGTTCTCTGCAATGGCTGTGGGGCTGTGAAACCTCCTGGTGGAGGAGCAAAGGTGGTTTGGGGTTGCAGCATCTGATGTTCAAGAGGCTAGGAGGGCTGGGACTGGGCAGCCAGGAGAAAAACCTGGGAGACCTTGTCAATGTGTGGGAATAACTGGTGGAAGAGGGAGGAGAAAGTCCTCTGACAGGACAAGGGACAATGGGAAAACCTGAAAACCATGGAATTCTCTCTGAGCATGGGAAAACTGCTCATTGTGAGTGTGACAGAACAGGTGACTGTGGAGATGTCATCCTTGGAAACAGAACCCAAGTGGGGACAGCCTGGGGCACTCTGCTCTGTCCCTGCTGTCCCCTGTGATCTCCAGAGTCACTACCATGATTGTCCCTTGATTCTGTGATTAAAATTCAGTTTTTTGGCAGCAGTCTGTGGGTTTGATGCTGAAGGACCCAAAGCATTTCTGTGGGGTTTTAGGACAGATCTGCCTGACACCATCACATTGTGACATCCATCGCATCCATCACATTGTGGGATGGGGAGACAATGGCAGGGTGGTGGTGGGGAAGAGTGGGAAGAGAAGAAGGGTGTTCTAGGTGAGTTCAGTGCCTTTGAACAAAGACAAGGATTGTTGGAAACACTTCCACTGGAGCCTGGTTGAGCTTTCTGGGACAGCTCGGGGCTGGAATTGTCATGGCTCTGTCCAGAACCAGTGTCACTGCTCAGTGTCACTGCTGGGACAGCTCCTCCCCTCCCCATCTCTCCTTTCTCCTCTTTCCTCCCTGTGTCCTCCTTGGTCAATTCTGAGATGGGAAATGATCCCAAATCTCAAACTTCCCAACCTCCTGCTTTTTTAACACCTCACCCTGAAAGCCTCTTGTTTCCAGTTTGGGTTCTAACACCACACATCTCTTTTAAAAATCCCACCCTAAAAGCCATTATGTTACTGATGGGAGAAAGTCTCATCCCAAACAAGTCACCCATTCACAGTCTCTTTGCTCAGTCACAAATTTCTTTCTCTAGAAATCTCCCACCCCTGGATTTTTCTGCTCCACTTTGTTCTGTTTCTCACTGCCTCGTGCTGTAACCTCAGCCTCTCCTCCTCTGTCACCCCCATCTCTGCTTTTCTGTTCCCAGCCAGCCCCACAGAGCACCAGGAGGGGTGGGATTGTTGGGGTGTCTGTGCCAGGCCAGGGATTGCACGGGATGATCCTTGGGGTCTCTTCCAGCTCAGGACATTCTGTGATTCCCTGGAGTGGGGCAGGACAGGAGATGCAGAGAGGGATCAGTGCTGATGGGGATGGGGTTGGGGACTGGGGACTGTGGATGGAGATGGGGATGGGATAGGATTGGGGATGGGATAGGATAGGATTGGGGATGGGGATGGGGATGGGACTGGGGCTGAGCTGGGGCATTTCTCCTGCACAAGAACCAGCGCATCCTGAATGAAGTTGCTGACAAGGGACTGGGTGTGCCCAGAGCTGGGTCCTGCATTGTTCCCTCACCAGATAGAAATGTTATTTATGTTCAGCAGTGCCTGCTCAAAGCAGTGCCACTCTCGGTTTGGAAAACACAATCAACTGATTTGCCATGGGAGAGGATCTATTCTGCGGGGACTGTGATAATATTATTCGACCCGGAATTTACATAAATGCATATGATTTGCATATGCAAATGTAGGCGTCGAGCCTGTGACCGCAATAAACACAGCGGGATTTTCTGCGCGGTAAAACCTTTCCTCCAAAGAGAGACGCTGGGGTTTGTTCGCTGTGGCAGGGCTGTCCCTGTCCGTGTGACCCAGGCCACGCCGCCTCCCAGGGCTGCTGTCCCTTCGCTGCCACTGCCCTGTCCCTGCACTCACCCTCCTGCCCAAAGCTGGCACCCAAAGGGGATCGTGTCCTGCCAGGGACGAGGGGACAGCACAATCGGACAGAATCCGCTCAGGTGAGGGTGACACCCCCGCTGTCACCGAGCCCTCTCCAGTTTGGGGGGTCCCTTTGGGGCTGGGAGTCCTCAAGAAGTGAATGGTGCCAACTGCCCCGAATCCCCCAGCGTGAATCGCAGACTGTGGCACTGGAAAGCGACTTCCCAATGCTCAGACGTGGTGCAAAACACCCCAGGGATGGGAATCACCCCATCCACTCCACATCCCACTCTTTGGGGTGTGATCTAAGGGCTACCTCTCTTTGGAGAGTCCTTCCCAGCCCCAAGACCAGCACTGAAGTCTCCGGGCTGGTTCTGCTCCTGTGAACAACCTGGGGCTACTCCAGAGAGGAGGAGCCCTGGGTGAAGAGGGGACAGAGGGGACAGTGGTCAGTGGTCAGCTGGGCTGCCCATCCTGGGCACCAGTTCTGTCTCAGCTGGAGGAATTGGATCTTAAAGTGCCTTGTGTCAGCTCTGTCATGGAAAAATCCAAAGGAATCTTGTGGGAGCCAGATTTAGAATTAGCCCTGGTGGTTTCTTGTGGTGAACAATCAGGCTGCTTTACTGGGTGCTGCTATTCTCTTTGCATGGAGAACAAAGCACTTGGGGAGGGCTCTGGGCTCTGGAAAGGTGTGAGACACAAACTGCTCTGAATATTGCAGGCAAGACTGAACCAGTGCCATGCTGGTGCTGCTCTGCCCCTTCCCAGGGACCCTCAGCTTTGTTGGGAAGCAGCCCCAGGAGCAAGGCAGGGCTGAGCCCAGGTCCTGCAGG
This sequence comes from Sialia sialis, assembly GCA_009812075.1. Taxonomy (NCBI): domain Eukaryota; kingdom Metazoa; phylum Chordata; class Aves; order Passeriformes; family Turdidae; genus Sialia; species Sialia sialis. The sequence continues at coordinate 18,217,587 of VRYO01002482.1, forward strand.
TCCCAGCAGCGAGGGGATGTGGGGTGGTCTCAGCTGAAGGCTGTGAGTGAAGTGATGGTCAGGGCTTTTCTCAGCTCTCAGCCCTTCCTGGGAATGTTCCACACACTTGTCTCAGTTAATTTAAAACCCAGAAGTCCAAGAATTTCACCAGGCACCAGCAGTAAGCCTTTGAATAAATGAAATGGTGGCTTTTGGGCCACTCCAGACAGAGAGATATGCTTTACATTGTCCAAATGGAAAAGGGATACCAGCAGCACCCCTGGGTGGGAGGCACTGCAGAAGGAGCTGGGCCTGGAGCTGAGCTCCTCTGGACACCTCAACTGATGTGCTGTGCTGGGTGTTGGAAGGAAGGAAAATATTTGGGAGCATCACCAGGGGAGGTGACTTGTGCTGAAGAGGCCCCCAGATGAAAAATTTCCAACTAAGCAAAAATCTGGGGAAGAAGGAGGAGGTGGGGGATGTGTGGAGTTGTGGGATTTGCCCCAGGTCACCACCAGGGTGATGGAGCCCTGAAACCTGCCTGGGATGGGCAGCACTGAAGGGACTCCTCACTTGGCTTTGCTTGTGGCAGCACCTTTTCTCTCCCCATTAAAGTGCCTCCAGTTCAAGCCATGAGCTCTTTATACTCTTACCCTGCTGGTTCTTTTCCCCATCCCACTGGAAAAGCAGCAGGGTGGGGCTTGGCTGCCCACCTGAACCAGCCCACAACAATAAAAAATAAACTTCTGTTCCTCACCACACTCCTGCCATCGTTTGTGATCTGCAGGATCTGTTCTGCATTCTTGGAATTGTCTCTGTCCAAGCAGCAAATCTAAATATTGTCTCCTCACCTGAGGAAATTCAGCCCTTCCAGGCCCTTGTTGGGTTTTTGGTGTGCTTTCCTCATTCCATAGGAAATGCAAACGCACATTGAGGGCAACAGTAAGATAAATAATGACTGCAATAATGCCAGGCTGGCATTTTCTGTCCCGAGAGCAAATCCAACAACAGCTCCTTGGAGACCTTTCCTATCACTTATCAACCAACATGGCCCCAAAAATCTGGGCAAGAGGAGGAGCAACAAAGAGAATTCATGTAGATTTTGCACAGCTTCACTTCTTGGTTTGTGAGCACTCAAGCATCAACTGCAGAGACCATCCCATAATAATGTCTGTCAAAGAGCTCCTAACAGAAAATCTGACCTCTACTGATGTTGTGTAGATTTGGGACCCCTTTTCCAGCTTGCACTATTTAATTTGATTCTCCACTGAGTGCCATCCACTCCTATATTCCGAGGTTTCCTTTGTGCTGTATCATCCATGACCAAACTTCATCACAGAATCCTCACAAAATCAGGAATGGTTTGGGCTGAAGGGACATTAATGCTCATCCCATCCCTGCCCTGCCATGGCCAGGGCAGCTCTCCCAGCCCAGCTTTGTTCACATCTCTGATCTCTGTTCCCCCAACCCTTCTCAGTGCTGGACACTCTGTCCTTGCAAAACTCTGCTGTTGGTTCCTCACCAATGTGAAAAAATCACCTTTTCTGTATTTTGTAACAAATAATCTGATCTGGAGTGATGGGAAATATCCTTTACTCACAGAGTTTTTGGTCAGGAACAGAGATGAATCAATCTGCAAAATTAAATCTTTTCTTACAGGTTTATTATTGCTGAGAAATTTCTTCTTTTTAATCACTGGGGATGTGGCTTTTTTTCCCCCAGCCCCCTACCAGCTACAGGAAAGTTTAACTGAGTTCAGAGCTGGGGGTGTGGGTGAAGTGATGGGGACTCTCTCTTAGGTGATATTTTGTTTGAGACCAAGGGACTGGGGAGTTACTGGAGCCTGATCTGACTCAAGGAACTGGAAGCCCAACCTCAAGGCAAATCTTTTCTGAGCATCTCCATCCTTTCCCACAGGAATTCCTAATGGATTAATTTCAGCACTCAGGGCAGGTTTTTACACCCAGTTGTTCTTTTCCTCAGCAAGCCTGGAGCTCACAGCCTTCAGCACCACACCAGAAATCTGATTTTCCAGTTTGTGTGTGGTTTCCTCCCAAGCAGAGAAGTCAATGCCCACCTTGAGCCGAGGTCTCAAGGTTTGAGGTGGAGCCCAAGAGTTTCCTCCTCCAACCCCTGCTCCATGGAGCAGCTCAGGAGCTGCTGGGCTCGGGGGGGAGCACAGCTCAGCCTCAGCCTGGGCTGGACACCAAAGAGCAGCTCCTGTCCCACCAGGACCATGGACAGCCAGGACTGGAACTGCAACCCCTGGAGCCAGGACTCCTGGGCTGGAGCACAAAGGCAGGGCAGGGTGTGGTGGGAGCACAGCCTAGGAACATCTGCACAGCCTGGAAACATCTGCACAGCATTTCTGAGCAGCTGGGAGGGCTCATCTGTGTCCCCTGGCCATCCAAGGATTCCCAACACCTTCAAACCTCTGAGCACATCCCTGTGCTGCTGTCACCAGCCTGTCCCTCCTGTCTGGCTCTTCCCAATCCTGGTGTTAGGATAAGAGATGTCACACAGGTGTCACTGCTCCCACAAGGATGTGAAAATCACAGCCCCAGCACACAAGGGAGGGTCTCCTTTGGGGGTTTTGCCTCCAAAACTGTGATCCTGATCACTGCAGCACTGCTTGGGGCAGAGTCTCTTCTGTACCAGCTCCCAGCTCTTTCTGAGTTCTCACTCAAACAACAGAAGCAGCAGCCTATGCCCCACCAAACCCACCAACAAGGACTTTGTTTCTGGAGATCTTATTTTTAGATTTATAGAGGAAAAATGAGCAAATTCATAGGAAAAGTAAAAGTATAGAGAGAGCCATGGCTCAGTGCTCTGCATAAATTCCCTGTCAAACAGACAACAGGTGGATTGCATTAAAAACTTATTAAAGGGGAGTTGGTTCTTACCAAACCTAATCAAGCACGTAATGCACATTATGTGCAATAATCAGAATTTTAAGACAATAGAAATATCTTGCAGCAATAAACCCACCCCCTCAAAACCCGAACAAGAAACCCCCCCAAAACATCTAAGAGACTTCTGCAGGTAAAACCTGCCTTGCAAATATGCCCCTGGCAGCAAGAAACTCCCAAAGTCCATGGGAGGAAGGAGTAAAGAGTAAAGAGCTGAGTGGCATTTGTTAGGACTGTGAAAAGCTCCTGTGATGTTTTTCAAGAACCACTGCAAATTTCTTAATTAAAAATCTGCACAATTTCTAGAAAGTAGCTGCAGGAAACTTGGGTGAGTCTGTGACATAGAAATGGGATCAGAATAAAAAAACCCTTAAGATTTTATCACCCAGCACTAACCTCTCCTGCCCCACAGTGAGGGTCTGTTAGCTGAAAACAAGATCTGGAAAATCTGGAGCCTGAGCCAGGGTGGTGCTGGAGGGCAGCAGGGAAAGCTTCTCATTCAAAAGCGCATGGACTGGGAAAGGTGCCAGTTAGACTTGATTAGATTTGTAAGATTAATTAAAAGCAGACAGGTTCAGTGAATTGTGAAAAAGACAAATTAGCAAATTAGCAAATCAGGAAACCTATCTTCAGGAAAGGAATTAGAGACTTTGCTTCTTTTATCAGGGCAAATTTACTTTTCAAAGCATGGTTCTTCATGTACCAGGGGTGGCAGAGCTCCACTGGCAGCCCAGGTGAGCAAGAGGCAATTTCCAGGCTGGGCAGGGGAGCCCTTCCAGCCAAGGCTCCCAGCTCCTTGCTCAGGAGTTTTGTTGTTGGGTTTTTTGGTGTTGAGTTTTTGTTGTTGGTTTTTTTTTCCCTTGGTGTGTGCTGGGTTGTGACGGGAGAGAGGAATCCCCAGCCAGGGCAGATGAGGAGTTTGCAAACCTCTGTTTTTGGGGTCAGTTTGGGATTTCTGATATGGTCCCAGTCTATATCCAAGGAAAGAGAGGGCTCCTAGAGTGGGAGAGCTGGGGGCTCTCAAGATCCCTCTGTCCCAAAGAAAAGTTTATCCCAGGAAAAGCTGCAAATCAGCACAGGGGGTGTTAAAGGGCTCCAAGCTCACAGCACAGCAAACACAGAAATCTCAGCCTGTGTCCCACCCAGACACTGCTTTATCCTGACAACTTCACCCAAACAACCTCAAATAACTCGGCCTGAGAACCTCTCACCGCAGCCAGCATCACTGTGACTTTACTAGCCAACAGAAGGCAAAAATTCAGTTCCAGGTAAGGGAAGGAACGTGAGCTGTGACTGTCTACATGTGATAGCAGAGTTCTTGACAAATCCTCCCCATTTCAGGTCCTCTGGGAAAATCCCTGACAGATCCTCTGAGTGGGGCTGGGAACTGAGTGAGGCTGTGGCATGAGCAGGAGCAGCTGAACACCAAATTTGTCTTGTCCCAAAAAAGCCAGTGAGAAACAGATGTCAGTCTGGAGCCATGGGCTGCTCCATCCACCAACGAAGGAGGGACCAGGAGGCTCCAACCCTTCCAAGACCAGGGCTGGGACAGAACCCCTGGAGCTTGCAGAGGGGCAGCAGCAGCAGAGTGTGCCTTGGTGAGTTCACAGGGCAGAACCTGGCTCTGACATCCCATCAAATCCTCCTGCTACAGATCAGTACCTTGAGCTGCAGCTCAGAGCTCTTTAGATTCCATTTCCATCCCAAGCTCTATCCAGAGCTGCTGCCTTTGGGAAACTGAGAGGCTGGAACAGAGAATCCAGACCACTGGAGTTCAGTCTGCAGGTCCTATGTGCTAGGACAGGATCATAACCATGTGGACACAATGAAAATCATGAATCCATCTTCAAGAGGCCTATGGTATGAGCTTCATAATGTTGTAAAAATGATAATGGCTACTCAGTATTTCTGGAATCAACCTCGACTTTCATCAAGGGCGGTGATGTGTCCACAGTGGTGAATGGTTGGTCTCTGAATCCAGAGTTCTTTCTGTCTTAAAGCTCAAAGATGTTCCATATTTGATATGGATCATGTTGAACCAGCCAGGCATCAGTTAGTGAGACCAATTTTTGTAGGCAGCTGCTTGAAACTCCTGCCAAGGAGCCAAGGATGCTTCACTCAGGCTGAGGCTGAGCCAGATTCCACAGACACACCTCTGGTCAGCAGGGAGGCACAGCTGCAGCCAGCCCTCCCCAGCTCAGCAGCACTGCCAGATGTGCTGGGGCTGCTGAGCTCTGCTCTCACCAGGGCTCTGTCCCCAGCAGCCCCTGGGCTGGCCAGCACACCTGGGGCATTTCCAGAGGGCTGAGCCTTGGACATTGAAATTGGAAGCACAGGTCAGATGGAACTGTTAAAACTCAGTTAAAACACGACAGAGATAATGGCAAGTGCTGTGCATTACACCTGCATGTAATAGACAGCTCATTCTTCAGTTTTTGTTATTTCCTGGGTAATGTTTGGGGGTTTTTTTCTTTACAACTGGCTGCGTGGACATTTTCATGCCTTTCCATGTAAAATCCAGCCACCCTGAACTGTTTGACCTGGCAGTGGAAGGGTCTGATGAACATCACTAAGACTCAGATCACCAGTGTCAGGGGGAAGGGAACCTTCCATGCTGCTCACAGCCCTGGAACCCACACAGACAATTCCATTTGTCCTCCAGGACTGCAGCAGAAATCAAATGCCGCCTGAGTGTCAGCTAAAGGATGAAAGTGAAATTCAGTAGTCAGCAGTGATTTAGTGACTCAGAGCCCTGTCCCTGGGGCTCAGGGAGGGAGGAAGGGTTGGAGCTGCCTCCCTTGGGCTCACACACCCCTCTGAGAGAGATGAATGAGAACATGAGCTCAAATCCTATCCTGAGCCAGCTGGGGTGGCAGTGCCTTGTCCCTGGGCACGGGAATGTTGTGTAGAGCAGGGGGACGGGAGGGGCCTCCAGGTTTGTCCTGTGGCTGTGGGGCCCTGGTCCCACTGGAATGAGGATTGGAGCTGCTGGGGGTCCTGTGAAGGCACAACCCCCATTAAATGTCCCCTGGGAATGGGGTGACCCAGGACCTGTCTGTCAGGAGGAAGCTCAGAGATCATCTTTGGTGGCACTGGCCTCAGCCAAGGTGTCCCAGCCACGGGAGGGGAGCCTGACAGGATCCCTGGAGGTCTCTGCTCCAGAGTGGGGCACTCCCAGCACCAGCCAGGGCAGCGCAGCCTAATCCTACAAATTTCCCAGGACAGTTCTCCCTCACCTCCCTGCAGCCAGGAGGGTTCCCTCAGGAGTGAACTATATTTGGCAATTGCCCTTTGTTGGATTGTCCAGCCCTGGAGAGGAAAGTTCAGCTCTGTCCTGTTGGTGAGAGCCCTCCAAGCAGGCACAGCCTGCACTGAGCCCTCACCTGCCCCTGGCCACCTGCACCAGCCCAGGACTCCCCTTCCCACCTCTCCAGCCCCGCTGGCCCCACTCCAGCTCCCCCCATCCCTGCTGAGCTGTGCCACCAGCAGCACAGGAGCCCCAGGTGCACTCAGGGAGTGAGGTGAGCCCAGCTGGCAGCTCCTGTTCTGCCACCCCAGCACCATCCCTGCCTGACCCCATCACTGGGTGTGAATCGCCTGACTCGGAGTGGGAGCTGGGCCAGGGGATCAGCAGGGAGGATAGCTGGCATGGGGATCACTGCTCTGGGGCTCCCCCACCCCAGCACCTCCAGCCAAGGGAGTGGCCAGAAATCCCCCCTGAATTCCCAGTGCTCTTCCTTGGGGTCCCTTCAGCAAATGCTGCTTTTAGTGAAGGAGTCAAGTGAGGAACAACTGGTTGCAATTAAACTGCCTCTTCAAAGGTCTTGGTGGCCACTGAAATTTAACCAACTAGTTAAATTAACTTCTGAGCTCAGTTCCAAGGCTGGTGACAGAGATTTGTATTTTAAGGGCAGAAGGACTCCTGAGTGAGTCAGAGCTCTTCTCTCTGGGCTCTTGGCTCCAGGCCTGAGCTGGCCCTGCAGGATCCTGGGCTGGGGCACTGCAGGAGACATGAGGAATTAATTCTGAGGGAATGAGACTTTCTGATATTCAGGAATGTGGTACTGCTGATTGCTCTGTGCTGTCACTCTCCAGGAGCATTTTGAAGCTGTTGCTGAACTCAGGATTCCACTGCCCTGTGCCATGGCAGGTGTGGAACAAAACAACCTCCAGGGCTGCTTCCAACCCAAACCATGGGGAGGGACAAAACCAACAAGAGGTGCCACTGGAGCACTCTGCCAAGCCCTGGTTGTGCTGAGGCTCACGAGGCTGTGCATCCCTGGAGATCTGCTCTGGCAATGGTTGGGGCTGCTCTGAATTTCAGCCCCAAAACTCTGATTTTCATGGACTGACCATCCCACTGGGCAGGGTGGGGTTAGGGATTCCCACTGGCTACACCTGGCTGGGAAAAATGCTAAAGAAAACCTTTAAGCCCACAAAATACTTTAGAACCACAAGATCCTGAGCACTTGTGGCCAGTCAGGTACTGAGGGCTGAGCAGCCACAGTCACAGCCTGGCTTCACTCCTGCCCAGCAGCATCTCAGCCTTCCCTGCCCTCGCCAGCAGCTGCTCCTGCAGCCCTGGGCACTGAGACCTGTGACACCGAGGGCAGTGACATTGAGGGACAGTGACACCGAGGGCTGTGGTGTCTTTCCCAGCTGTGCTCACACCTCTCCAGCAGCAGCAGCAGGAGGGGACCTGTGGGGCTGCTCTGGTTTGGGTGCCAGAGCTGCACCCCTGGCTCCATCCCTGAGCACCTCCAGCATTCCCCCAGCCACTGCCTGGAACATCCTGAGCTGCAGGGACCTCACAAGGACCATGGAGTGATGCTGCACTCAGTTTTATTCCCATAAAGCTGCAAGGGCCACGTGCCTCTAACAGGACATGAGCTATGGGATGAAAATGTTTTGAATCTTCCTAGAAGGACAAACTCCTGATTGCCAAGAAAATGAAGTTCCCATTTGTCCCAGTGAGGTGAGGCACTGACAGCTGAAGGGGAGCAGGTAAATGTCACCTCTGGCTGCATCTACATGAAAAGGTCTCACAGGTTTTTCCTGCTGTGGGATGAGTGCGAACGTGCTCTGAAGTTTCTCCCTGTCCTTCCTAAGGGCCCAAGGCCACTGGGATCCTCAGCCAGCTGCCAGCATCTCCTGCTTCCCCAAAAAACATTTCTGAGGGGTAGAGATAAAACGTAATAACTCAGGACGGACAAAACCATTCTTGCAGTTGCCAAATCATCTGCTGAGAGATGATGCTGAGAGACAAGGGGGCGCTGAAAGGGGAGAGGCACCTGGACACAGTCACAGTTACAGGCAGAGACTAACTGGTCTCATTAGTCCCTCATTATCAAAGATCTTGGGGGATGATGAGAGGAGTGAGGCTGAATTTTTTATTCCCTGTTTATACCAATGACTCCAAACCTGACTCCTTTCTCCACGCTGGTGACACACCAGAGGTTTTCATGACTTCTTGGGGAGTGTTGCCCATGGAAGAGGAGAGATTTAGGTGTTTGTTCACAGTTCATGGGTGGAAATGTCTGTGTGATTGAGCTCTTCAGCCCCTGCACGTGTATTACATCCTGGGAGGGATTTCTGCTTATTTCCTAGGACACAATATCTCTGTTGGCCTGCACTGGCACAGCTCTGGCCATGGGCTGCATTTCCAGCTGGATTTTCTCAGAACAGAACCACAAAGCTCAGGGCCCACCCTCCAATGTCAGCACACTGCAGGGACCTGTGTGTCCCACAGTGACCCCAGCCCCAAAGACTGGGACACATCCATGGTATTATCCATGCCATCAGGGCATTTGGGATTAAAAAAACAACAGGAGGTGTTTTTGGTGCCCTACAAGCCTTGGCATGGGGCTGGGAATGGCCACGGCTTCTGTGCCCACTGTGCTCCCACCCACAGCCCTCCTGGCAGGTCAGCAACAGCCTGGTCTCCATAGCCCCAGCACAGCTCCCATCTCCTCCTGCTCTTTTAGCAGCAGTAACCAGACAGCCAAAGTGTTGGACACGTCTCTGAGGGAGCTTTGTTGGCCTCAGCTCCTCCTGTCAGCACTCACAGGCAGCATTTCGCTGACCTTTTCCCATCTGTGCCCCATTTGTTCCCTCGCAGGGCTCTAATGGGATGGGAGCATGTGAAGAAGGGTTGGACCTGTGTCAAAATCCCTCCTCTGCTCACGGGAGGTTCCATCCACAGCTGAGCCACCCCTGGACCTCACTCAGAGCTGCCTGGCTGGGACAGGGCCATGTCAGGGAGTTTCCAATAAATCCCCTGGGCTGAAACCCCCTCTGGGCTTCTCCATCCTGCTGGGTTTGGGTTTGCAGCACAGGGACCTTCCCTTCGCTGTGCACTCTGTGCCTGTGCCCAGAGATGGGCAGGACCCCTCTGCAGGCTCCAGGGCTGCACTTGGGCTCTCCTCTCCCTGGACAATGTGGAGAACCACGTCCTTTCCTGGCCTCTCAATATAACACAGACCCTCAGCAGCTCCATCCTTTTGCCTTTATCCCCTGCAGGGTCACTGCTGCCGGGCTCCTGGCATTGTCTGGCTGCACCGTGGAGCCGCAGGATTATTCCAAACCCATTGACAAGGTGATCAGACCCCGTTTTTTCCACACTTCTTTTCCCTGGGCACACCCAGACACTTCCTCCCCACCACAGGAATAAACATTTTTCTCGTTCCTGTCCCACAGCAGAAAGGATCTGTTTTGATGTTGCTGCCAAAGCAGCAGGAAAATCCCCAGGAAGGCTGTGGCAGCAGGACAGGGCACTGCTGTCAGCATCTTTGGGACCCTGCCCCCCTGAAAGTCTCGAGTTTAGCAGAGATGGGTTTAGCTGGGGGGAAGGAAGCCCAGGTGAGCTCAGCACGGGGGCCAGGCTGATGCTGAGCCCCATGTTTGCTTCCCTTGCCCTGTTTTTGGGGTGTGCTGAACCCTGCAAGTGGGGCTCATCCCACAAAGGCTGCTCTGTGCCTGCCTAAAGACCAGAGGATCAGAAGACAATTGGAAAATGATTTTTTTAAGTGCACAGATCACACCATGCCAGAGCCCACTGCACAAACCTCATCTCCACAGAGCAGACACTGAAAGCCTTCAATGGCACCAGAGCAGACCTTTAATTTGTGTGCTCTGGGAGCATTGTCTGTGCCTGAGCAGCCAGGGAGATCTGGCCCAGATATTTCTGCCTTCCTGCTCCCTCAGCCTTCAAGAAACCTCTAAAACCCCACAGCATTTGCAACCTCAGGCCTACATGGGGCACCTCCTCACGTCCCTCCAGAGCAGCAGAGACTCTCTGGCACTTTGGTGTTGCCAAAACCCACAAAAATATGCAAAACCTGGATCTGCAGAGGAAATTCTGTGGAAAGTGTGTTTGACTCCCTCCTTTCCCAGGGATGCTGCTTGCCATGGCCCTGTCTCTGTGTCCTACATCCTCTGTATTGTTCCTTTGGGGTGAACTCAGAGGGTTTGGGAGAAAGGAATGGGGCAGACACCTGTCTGAAAACAGGCACAGAGGACATTTTGCTCACAGGGACATTTTTGCTCACGGGAAAAACGAGACCTTTTGTCAAGAAAAGCTCTGAGAGTTGAAAACCCCCTTGATTTGGGCATTAAATCCTGATTTCCGTCAAAGCCTGAGGCAGGCCAGGGGCTGGTGGGATGCTGAGAGCTGATGTCATGGCAAGGTGTCCCTGTCCCTCCCAGCTCCTGCCTCAGATGCAGCCCTGGCCCCCTGACCTGTTCCATGCCTGCCCCGTGCCTGCACAGCGGTGCCCAGGTGGGAGAAAAGGATGGAAGGAATCAAAGTGCTGCTCTCTGCATTTCAGGAGCCTCCCCTGCCCCAGGCTCAGCGCCTGAAGTTCGGCAGCCACGCTCAGGGCGAGGAAATAATTTAATTCTCCAGGAAAACCTGCTGTGATTTAGCCATTTCATGAACCTGCGGAGCTTTGAAACGCTTCCTGAGCGGGGACTTGTCATTGTGTTCTCAGTCTTTCTCCTCTGGAATGGCACATTCTCCTTCCCAAAGTCCACAGTAATAAATGAATTATTAAAAAAAAATAATTGTCTTTTCCCTTCTGAATTCTAAATATTCCCAGACACGGCAGTCCACTCCCAAGTTCACTCCCACCTAGTTCTTGCCATCTCCATGCTGGCACTGAAAGGATCTAATTCAGGAATAAAAAAGAGAGACTTTTCTGGAAAGGCGAAAATAACCCAAGAATCTCAGTAGCACCAAATTCCACCATCTCCCTCTTTTCCCTACGGATCATCAGGCTCCCAGCCCCTACCTGGCACATACAGAAACTTAACAAGAGATATTCCAGCAAGAAATCCGACATAAAGAGAGAAATAAACTGAAATATTCTGTTATGCAACTCGCTGTCTGCTGGGTTTAAATGACTGGGAATATCTAATTCTATATTTCTTGTTCTGAAGGGCTTCCAATTACATTTTGTTACTGTGTTCATTTATTTAGTGTTAGATTTATTTTTAAAATAAGTAACTCATGTTACTTATCAGCCTCATTACAAGATACAACCAATTCTTTCAAAATTTATTTTTTCTCATTGGTGCAAGGAAATTAGCGACATTTCCATAATTAAAATGAACAAAATCCACCTTTGAGCAATTTTCCTAACGAACGTTTTCTCAGGTGCCATTTGCGCTATTTGCCGGAATAAATTCACATGACAGAATACAACAAAAGAAGGGAAAGAAGTCCAAAATAACACAGCAACCAAACAGAAAATAAAATTAAAATTTTTTTAAAGGATCAATTGCAGTTTCATGGAAAGGAGGAAAATCCCTGTGGCAGAGTCATGCGAGACACAAAATTCCCATTGCACGAGGAAATAAAACTGCATCCTTTCACATCCGAACCAAGAGCCCATCGCCACGGTGCCGAAAATGGAGAAATTAAGAGTGCTGGGGAAGCCTCCATTTGCGCAAAGGGAAACCCAGGCATGGCCCTTGCAGAATCACCCCCAAACTTTTCCCTGATTTCATTAATTACAGGTCAAATCGGAAGAAATCACGCTTCCACTCCACCATGCAGCCATGGGCAGCTCCGCAGGGCGAGGGGTGCAAAGGAAGGAACACACAGCTCCCATGGCTAATAATTAATGAATTCATTAATCAATCATAGGCAGAGGAAGGGTGAGGGGAGGAAGGAATCTTACCACCAAATTGGGTAACCGGCTAAGACCTTTGTGCCATTGAAGAGAAAAGACAGAATTAGTCCAAGCAGGTGGTAATCCATTAGTCCAGGCTGGTGCAAGGGGAAAATCGCCGCGAAGTTTTCAGAAGAACATGAAGTGCCAAAATGAAGAATCCCCCTCCTCCCGGGGAAAAAAAAAAAAAAAAAAAAAGGGAAAAAAAAAAAAAACGGGGAGGGGGGTAAAAAGAGTGAAGCCAAGTCCCTCGTGGCTCGGATGACTTTCTGGCTTGTCAGAAACACACCTCTCCAAGCCTTTCCCCCGTAGATCATCCAAAAGCGGCTATTAAAAAGTGCAGGGCTCGGGGATGTCAGCAGGCGGCCAATCAGACCGCATGGCCCAAGGTGAGGGATGAGGCTCAGCCCAGGGCTGTCAATCACCCTCTCCTCCCCCTCCACCCCACAACTTTGTTCTGAGCCCTCGCTGCCACGGACAAACCCTCTGTGCACCACACTCCACTGGGCCACTGCGATCTGGGGGGAGGATTTTGAATTTTATTATGTTTTTTTAATTTTTTTTCCCCTTCAATTTAATTTGGAGCCCAGGATGTGCTGCCCCTGAAT
>VRYO01002482.1:18237421-18271733 GCA_009812075.1 Sialia sialis
GGGGGGGGGGGGGCGAAATCTAGGACAAGTTGTGCATCCTTTGCCCTGGGGACCCATCCCCACAGGGCAGATCTCTGCCTCTTCCAGCCCATTATTCCCCAGCACAGCCCTCCTCCCCTGCTTCCCCTGCTCCTGGGGAATGCTGCTGTGCTCAGAGCTGACAAACAGCTCGCTCTGGCTCTCCTCACTCCCAGCTCCAAACAGCCCAAACGAGGAGGGAGACCAAAGAGAAGCTTTGGACAGAGTTTTCCTGCTTGTCACAGCTCTTGGGTTTTCCAGAGGCACTGAGCAAGTGCCAGGAATTGGAGTGAAAGGGACAAGTCCAGCTCTGTGCTGCCTCCCCCGATTTCTCCAGTGATGGTTGCATAACTCGAGCCCCAAAGTTGTGTTGTGGAGCTCAAGGTAGGCTCTTGGGTCCCACCTTGGGCTTAGGGCTGAGCTTTGCTTGCACTGCCAGCCCACAGGGGATGTGCTGCACAAAGTCCTGCTCGGGGGGTGGCACAGGGACAGACAGACAGAGGGACAGACAGGCAGAGGGACAGGCAGGCAGAGGGCAGGATGAGGTGCAGCAAGATGTGTCCTGCAGGGTAGGACAGACTGGGAGCCCTGCACAGCACAGCTCTCCCCAGCCCTGGCCAGCTGGGCTCAGCTGGGTCAGCAATTCTGCTTTTTCATGGATCCTTGGGGGCGTTAAGGTGTTCCTGGAGCTTTGGTGCTGGGAGGGTTGTGGTGAGCTGTGAGAGCACAGCAGGGACAAGGTGCTGACTGAGGCTGGGACCTGGTCCCCTTCTCAGGGCTTTGCTCCAGAGCCCCTTTCCCCCTCGGGTGCTGGGCTGAGGTGTTGGCTGCTGTGACCTGTGTGTGGCAGAGGGACAGAGGCCAGGCCAGGACCCTGCTCTGGCTCTCACCCTGCAGCTGCCAGAGCACAGCCAGGCACTGAGGGGGCTGGGGGGTCCAAGTGCCAAGGCAGAGATGATTGTGCAGATCTCTGTTGCCATCAGCTTCTTGACTTTCTTTTTAAACCCAGAGTTGTGTTTGAAGGGATTTAATACCCAGAGAGTCTGTGGGATCTCCATCCTGGGAGGTTCTGGAGATTGGGGCAGACAAACCCGTGGGAATCTTCTAGGCTTGGAGACCTTCAAAGGCTCCTTCCCACCAGCACTTCTGTGAGAAGATGGAAGGTTTATAGATGTAGTGCTTTATAAATATTGAGTCTATTTTTGGGTGTGATAATAACACAAAACACTGAAACAGTCCACAGCACCTTCACAGGGATCCTCCCAGTGAGGATCCAAAGGCAGGATCCTGCTCCCTCCTCCCAGGCTCCGTGCAGAGGTAAGACAGTGACACACTGTGCAAGGACAGGCAGAATGACACCCTCTGAAAGCTGTCCTGAGGGTGAGATCCCAGCAGCAGCTCAGACACACACCCTGCCAGCTCAGCAGGAGCTGATCAGCCCATCATCCACCTTGCTCCCACAGGAGAACCTCTCTGCTCAGGAAGAACTGACCTTTAATGAGGGCAGGTTAATACCTGTAAATGAAGAGCAACTGCATCAATTGACACTCGGACAGAGGTTTGCAGCCAGGTTTGTGCTGCCTTTGACAGATTTCTGTGTTTCTGTGTCCTGTTTGTGTGTATCTTCTGTTCCCATTGTGCTCCCTGGACACACAAGCCTGCATCCCACCCTCCTCCCACCCAAACTGCCCCTTATTCGCCAGCTCCTGCCGTGGCCCTGCTTTACAGAGCAGCTGATAATTTCCAGGCTCTGTGCTTGGCACTTCGGCAGGGCTTTGCCTGCTGTCTTCAGACAAAAATAAAAGGAACTTGCACCCTTCAGAGTGTCTGAGCATCATCCTTCCCGTCATGGAGCTTGACAAGTGTCAACCTTGTCCACCCTTGGAGGACTTGCTGCAGGGGAAGCTGGAACTTCATGGAGCTAAAAAGATACCAGAGCTTCACTTTTGGTCCCTGGAAATCCACTTCTGTTCCATAACAAGGCAAAAAAGCCAACTGAGCATCACCCACCAGCGTGGTCCTCTGTGCCCATCCCACAGCGTTCCCAATGCAGAGAGAGTGTGGGGGCTCCTCAGGTGAGGTTCCTCAGGCTCTCCTTGGTCACTGCTCTGGCTTACATTTTTCTGTGTCATCACAGACACATGTCCCCCTGGGGTTATCCCCTCAGCTGCCCTGGTATCCTGTTTGTGGGACTAAGTTGTGAATCACAGCTGTAAAAATAACCTTTACTGGGGTTAAATCTCCATTTGTCTCAGCACCACCTTTATCTACTGCTCCACTTGTTTTATTATCACATTTTTGGTGGGAAATGTCTTCAGGAGGGAGAGTTTGTGTGTTGGAGCAGGATCTCTGTCTCTGTGATCACAAGAGTGTGTGTTTGGGATTCAGAAATGGCATAGGCAGTATCTTGTGTCCCTCTCACATTTTTGCAACCAGTGGTTGACTCTCAATCGCTTGAGTTTCCCGAAGACCATCTTCATATGATGGGAAGACTCTCCTAAAATGCAGTCAGGGTGTTGCAGTCCCTGCTCCTGAGCTGCAGATGCTCCTGGGGACCAAGCCTGCCTGGAGGGACCTTTCCAGGACAGTGGGACACAAGTGCCACCCAGTGGGCTGTGACAGTTGTGGGCACCACCGAGTCACAGGGGTTTGGGTGGGAAGGGACCCTACAGACACCTCCTGTTATCCCAGGTGGCCTCATTCAGCCTGGCCCTGGACGCTGCCAGGGATCCACAGCTGCTGTGTCCATTTGTGGTGTGGGTTGGAGCCCTGGGTCACTGATTCTCCCCTGGCCCCACCACAGACAAGCCTGGGCTGTCCAGCAAAGCACATCCCCAAAATCACCTTTCTCAAGGCATGGGTTCCTGGCAGTTCCTGGTGTCCCAGCTCAGACTGCAGGAGGACAATGGGTCTGGAAGAGCCACAGGTGAAGGACAAGCCCCTTGCACCCCAGCTCCCCCAGCTCCGAGGAATGGGGGTGCTCCAGGGGATGGGGGGAGCAGGATCCGAGTCCCCTGTCAGGTGTGAGCTCCGTGCACTGCAGAGTGAGGGGGCCCCGAGAGCAGCCCCCCCTCACCTCGGGCAGAAGAGGGCGGTGGGGGAGTCGGGAGGGCTGGGAAGAGCAGCAAACACCGGTCCCAGCGGGTGGAAGGATTTCTGGAGGAGCCGGTGATGCTCGGGGGCAGAACCATCCATGGGGCACAGCACCATCCTCTCCTGGGGCACAGTGCCATCCATGGGGACACAGTGCCATCCATGGGGCACAGTGCCATCATCTCCTGGGCACAATGCCATCCATGGGGACACAGTGCCATCATCTCCTGGGCACAATGCCATCCATGGGGGCACAGTACCATCCTCTCCATGGGACACAGTACCATCCTCTCCATGGGACACAGTACCATCCATGGGACACAGTACCATCCTCGGGGACACAGTACCATCCTCGGGACACAGTACCATCCTCGGGGACACAGTACCATTTCCTGGGGCACAGTGCCATCCTCGGGGACACAGTACCATCCTCGGGGACACAGTACCATTTCCTGGGGCACAGTACCATCTGCTGGCGGCGCAGCGCCAGCGGAGCCGCGGATGGGAGCTCCCAGCCCAGGTCAGTAAAGCTCGGCTTTACCCAGAATCACAGCAGGACTCCTGTTCGATGTCAATTCACTCCAATTTAATACGTATCGGTTGCAAATTCAGACTTTAAATTGGATGATTGGAGATTTCCCTCTCGGACAGTCAGAGTGGCAAATTCAGGCTGTGATGTTTTTTGTCTGCAGAAGGAAGGAAAGAAAATCCCCAGACAGAGCCCGCTTTGCCAAATTCATGTGGAAGGTTTATAATATTTATTCCCTCGGTTTCTTACTAATCTGTACTTTAAATATTAATTTCTTCAGCCCTTAACCTCTTCTTTACTTGCATTACAGCAGCACTCCCTGCCTTCCCTCTCAGCCACAATTTATTCCTGTTCTGTGCTTTTCTATTCCACCCAGCTCCATGCTTCTCCTCTGAGTCTCCCAGGCTCTACCCCACTTCCATTTATTTGCTGAAGCAATAGCAGATGATCGATTTGAGGCTGTTTGTAGTTCATTCCTGCTCTTAGAACCCTCCAGTCTGGCATCCACATCCACTTTGTTTCCTCTTAATCACTTCCCTGCTCCTGTGCGTGGCCGTTCCTCCTCTCCGTGGCCGTTCCACAGATGTCTGCAGGGTGCAGCTCACTGAAAACGAAGCTCAGAGCACGTAGCCACTGGCCCACTCGCTGTGGCCAGGAAACTGTGGTACACAGCAAACCCAGAGCATTCCAAACACAGCTCCCAAAAGCATTGCTTAAATAGCCTGGGTTCAGAAATGGTCCAGGACTTGGTCCCACTCTTGGAATGTGGTCCCGCTGGTTGAGGATGGTGAGGGACAAAACAGGCCCTATTTGGCTGCACTCCCTGGATTTTGTTCTGCTGAGCCTAACTCATCCACCAGAATGCACCTGATTGATGAGATGTGTGTTCAGTGCTTTGGAAATGACAATTTGTTCCTCCCTGCAAAACCATCAGCTCATCCCAGGGTTCACTGGGGAAGGACCCATCTGGAGACCCTGAGGATGAACTGGAGACACTTTGGGCAAGCCCAGCTCAGCTGAGGGCCTGGCTGGCAGTGCAGGGCTCAGGCTGAGGGGGTCTCCTGCCCAGTCCCTGGCCTGGCTCAGGGCTTGGCCACCTGGACAGGTGTGAGCCAGGATTGACTGCCCAGCACTGACAGGAGCAGGAGCTGCTTCCCCCAGCTCCTCTGCCTCTCTGCATCCCCCCAGCACCCCCTGGAGCCAGCTGGGGCCCTCAGAGCTCTCCATGGACTGGTTCTCATCATGGGTTATGCAGAATATGGTGTCAAACAATGGCCAGGACTGCAGCTGGGAGCAGAGGGGATGAAGAAAGGAGAGTGATTCCCCTTTAGGCAGCAGTGAGCTCAGTTTGTCACTGATTCCCTCCCAGCAGCCCAGCAGTTCCATGTGTGATTGACTGAGCAGTAATTGGGATCAGCTCCTCCATCCAGCCAGGACACCTCCAGCAAGGCCTCTCTGAGCTGTTGGCCTCTTCCTAGAGTCTCAGCAGGACTGACCAGGATGGAGGAGCTCCTCTCTGTTCCCTGTTTTCTCCAGGGTGCAAGGACTGTCCTGCCCTGCTCCCCGACCCTGTCCTGAGCAATCACAGTGTGGTTTGGGTTGGCAGGAACCTTTAAAGACCATTTATTTTCAACCTCCTGCAATGGGCAGGCTCATCTTCAACAAAAACAGGTTGCTCCAACCTTTGTCTGACCTGGCCTTGGACACTTCCAGGGATGAGGCAGCCTCAGCTGCTCTGGGCACCTTGTGCCAGGCCCTCACCATCCTTATTTTTCTCTTTATATCTAATCTGAATGTCCCCTCTTGTAGTTTAAACCCATCAGCCCTTGTCTGATCACAGCAGGCCCTGCTGAGAGACGCAGCTCTGCTTCCTCCTCATTTTGGGTCTTCATCACAGGATCAGAGAACAGTTTGGGTCGAAGGGGGCTTTGAAGATGATGGAGTTCCAACCCCATGCTGTGTCAGGGACCTGTTCCTGCCTCACTGTCAGCCTGCAGCATCACCAGCCTCCCTTCCTGGCTGGCCCAACACAGGCCTTTGTCCTTTTTGTAAGGGAAGTGCCACCACCATGGCACTGAGGAGCATCTGATCCCCCCATCCCCCTGCCCTGCACAGCGAGGGACCTTTCACTGCCAGAGCAAGCTGGAAGCCCAGGATTTCAGTTTCTGTCAGGTTTAGGTTGGGATCCCCCTGTGGTGTGTTCACAGTTCACGGCTCCCCTCACTCAGCCTCTGTCTGGGGAGAGGAGAACACCTGCACATCTGAGTCTGGGACTTCAGCTCCTCTGGGCACTCCTGATGCTTCTCCTTCCATCCCTGCCCACCTCACCTGAGTGCCCTGGGACTCTGCAGTGTCCCCTGCCCTGAGCTGCTCTCCATGGCACAAACAGGGACCTGGGGCACTTCCCTCCCCCTCTGGGCTCTGTAGCTCCAGCCCTGACCTGCTGTATCTCCAGACAAAGCTGCACCAGGAAATCCCCACCAGCTCTTTGGATGCTGTCAGGGCTTTTCCCGAGGAATCTCATCGTGTTCCCTTCTGCCTTTCATCTTCTCCAGGGCTGCATGTTTCTGATCCATGACATGTCCCCTGCTTTCATTTTCGCCACCTTTGTAATTTGATTTTTCTTTTGATCTGTTTCACAATTTCCCCAATTTTCTGTTTAGATTTTGAAATTTGGCTCCAGCCCAGCAGCAACACTGTGCAAAAGCAGATTCCTCCGGAAAATCACAGGAACAAAATGTGCATGTAACGAGACTTCTCCTGAAAAATTTCCCAGACAGCAAGAATTTGCAGCTTAGGGACTTCCCCAGCCCAAGGTAGTGTTGATGGCTTTAGTAACAGTGGGGGTTTTTCCATAAATCCATAAATCTACGTGGTTTCTCCTTAAACTGCATGTGAACATTTGGCTTGGTGTCACCTGCAGCCCCAGAGCTGCTGGTGACAATGTCCTGGTTATGTGAGGGACAGCATCCAGTGGGAGGCTTATTTAAAATGCCATTAAATGGCTTAATTTGCTGTCACAATAACTGTAAGTTCCTATCCAATCTCTATCAGAGAGGCCTGGACAAGCTCTGCTGTTCCTGCATCTGTTGTCTCTCACCCAAAATGAGGGATCCCAACCCCAAGCTCCGTCTCCAGGTCTCTGATCCTCTTGCTGTGGGTCCCCACACCTCTCCCTGCATCTCCATTAAAGCACCATGAGATCAGGCTGCTCACAGGCCACAGCTGCTG
The DNA here is from genome assembly GCA_009812075.1 of Sialia sialis. Classification (NCBI taxonomy): domain Eukaryota; kingdom Metazoa; phylum Chordata; class Aves; order Passeriformes; family Turdidae; genus Sialia; species Sialia sialis. Next base: position 18,244,293 of record VRYO01002482.1, read on the forward strand.
CTCCTCGCCATTCCCCCTGGGATGAGCTGAGGAAAACCCAAAACCATCCAGGTGTGGGGTCATTGAGTGCTGGTGAAGCTGCAGAGCAAGGCTGGGGTGGAGAAGCAGCAGTGTTCCAGAACATTCCCTGCAATGAGCTGAGGGTTGATTCCCTGCTCAGCACCACTGGCACAGGATAATGCAGCACAGTGGGGCAGGGGAGGAGGGATCTGTCTCATCTCTGGGATGGGAACGTTGACACCTGAGCTAATTCATCATCTCCTTATGGACAATGAGCTTCCAATACACAACAAGTGCTTAGGTAAGCACAGCCCTCCATAAACAGCATCTCAAACCTCCTGGGTGGTCACCAAAGAGAACAGGACATCAGGAGACCCAAACAGGAAAAACAGAGGGAATTTCTGCCACTGTGTTCCCCTCATTGCCAGGAGAAGCAGGGCAGGTGCTAGGAGCTGAGTGAGGGGAACCAAAGGTGCTGAGTGATGGGATGGCTGAAGAGGGGCTGGGCTCTCTCCAAAGGATGAATGCAGCTCTTCCTTGGGCTGGTGGTAATTCCTGGCAGCCATGGGAAGGATCTCTCCCAGCCTGGGCACACTCAGGGCACCCCATGGCCTGGAGTCCCAGCCTGGGGCAGCTCAGGTGTGTCTCACACTGCTGGACAGGGAGTGAACTCAGCAGAAGCAAGAGGACCATGTGCTGGCCAAAGATGCCTCAGGAGAAGTCTCTGGGGCTCTGGGGGTGTTGGGATACCAGGGAATCCCTCAGGCCTCGCTCCATTTTTGGTTTTTGTTGCTCTGAAGGTCCTGTGTGGTGCCTGTGGAGCCTGGGCAGTGCTGCTGGCATCAGCTGCAGTGTAGGAAGGAGATGATGAATTCCTGCAGAAGATATGGCCTGTCCCTTGGGATGGACAGACTTCTACAGGCGTGACAGAAATATGAAATATTGCTTAGACATTGTCAATTAGATAGGACCCTCCAGCTCTGTGCTCCACAGAAGCCAAAAGGAAACTGCACCTCAATGAGAGGGGAGGGCTGGGTGGTGTCACCTCTCTGTCACCTCCTCCTCTCTGGGTCCCGTGGGCAGTCCCTGACAAAGGGGCTCAAAACCATTTTCCTGCCCATCCCAAAGCTTTCTTCTCCTGGGAAGGGAAGGGGATTTTGTTTTGTGGGCTGTACAAAGCCTGGTGGTTCCATGGGGTCCTGGACACCCTCTCTGGAGTGTGGCACCTGCTGCCAGACTCTCTGAGCAGGACAGGGCTGCATGGATCAATTTACACTCAGATGAGGAGAGGGGTGGGTTTTGCAAAGCCCTAGCTGGGAAAATGTGGGCATTATGTCCAATATATTTAATCAATACCTGAGTATCAGAAATTCCTGTGAAGTCAAACCCAGCATAAAAGAAACATTGAGTGGGAATTCTTTTTGGGGTTTGCATGAATCCCTCAAAATGCCTTTTCTTCAAAATCTCACAATATTTGTGGTAAATAAAATGAAGCCAGGTGGCAACTGAAATTGGATTAAAGTGTCCTTGGAAGCACCCTAGATAAAACCCCTGTGTAGCCTGTAGGTGTGAAATCAGTGCTGATACAGGTACCTGCCCAGATGGCCATGGCACAGTGAACAGAGCAACAGGCTGCTGGCTCAGAAATTCTCTGCTTTAGAAAAAACATGATCATTGTGCTTTGGGAAATGCCCCTAAACCTGCTGTCAAACCAGCATAGGTCAAATCAGCTCTGAAATAAAACAACTGAGCTGGAGAGGCATCTGCAATGACAAGCCTGGAGCATGACCCCAGGAACTGGGATACAGGAACCTGCCAGGACAGAAGACAACTGTTCTTTCTCCAGGTTCTCACAGGATTTGTTGGCTTGGAGCTCCATGGCAAAGCCTGAGCCCTTGCACTGTGCAGTGGAACAGTGAGAGCAGCCTCACCCATTCGGGGGTGCCTTCCTATTTTCACCAGTTTTCCTCTCCCCTGATGAATTACAGCCTTGTTCTCCAGTGCCCTCAGCACACCTGAGCTCAGCCCTGCCTCTGGCAAAGCCTTTTCCCTTCTGCTGTTGGAACCAAGTCCCGAGGCAGCACAGAGCCACCACATTCCTGCTCTTGGACTTGCTTCATGCCCAGCTCCACCACCTTGTCCTCCCCCAGCTCTGCCTCTCCTGACATCATCTTTCCTTCAGACACCAACTCCTCTTCCTCCTCCTTCTGGCCCAGCTCTTCCCTGGCCAGTCAGACTCCTGAGGTTCACTGGATTTTCCCCAAGGGCAGCTCCAGGACAGTGCTCCCCCTCCTGGTTCCGACATCCCCAGTCTCTCAGCTCGTGCCAGGCAGGGATTGGGGACAGGCCCTGCTGCAGCAGCTGCCCAGGAACACAAGAGGGAAGAGAGCTCTGGGGACAAGAAGAGCACTCACACTGTCCCACACGTTGTCACTTGGACATTTCCTGCTCACTCATCTGCAGCTGCGCACGGGCAGAGCAGAAGGCACAGCCAGGGCTGTCCTTCCTCAGCCCTTTCCCAGCTCCCCTGTGCTGGCAGAAGGAGGCAGGACCAGAAAGGACAGTCACAGACCCGTCCATGGCCTCAGCAGCTCAGCCTTTTCTACTCAGAGCAGACATGGCTCAGCTGGGCTCTGATGGGCACAGTGTGTCCCAGGGATGTGGCTGCTCCTCCATCTGCCCCCAGACACTTCCACACTGTTTGGAATTCCCTCCCTCACCCCAGCCAGAAGGGAAAATGTGTCCTGCCAACCTAACTCTTCCAATAGAGACAGATACTGCCAGAGGTGTGAAAATGGGGCCTCCCAGCTGTATGGGAAGGCACCTTGCTCACATCAGAGGTACCAGAGAGGTCTGGGCCCTCTGCCCCAAGCACTGCTGAGCTGCCTCCCTTGACAGCCTGCTGTGAGCTGCTCTGTCCTGGGTATTCACTGGCTGGGATGGAAGGGTTCAAACATCAGCACAGAATTGTCCTCTTGGCCTTTCACCACCTGGGTCCTGGCCCTGCCCCATCCTCAGCAGGTCTGGCTGGAGCTGCACAGTCCTGTGGGGTGCAGAACTCTTCCCTTCCTCTGCAGGGCTTCATGGCTCTCCTGGGAATCTGTCCATGTGTGTTGGGCAGAGCAGTCTTGGACTGCTAAGAATTTCCAGAACTACTGGAAGTGCCACAGCTTTGCCCAGAGCCAGCACCCCTCCCATTCCCTGTGGGAGCTGCCCTGCCCAGGCAGGACAGGGTGAACACATCCAGGCAGGTCCCTGACACACTGAGGTGCTGAGCACCCAGGAGGGGCTTGAGGATGTCACAGCTTCTCCCAGAGTCTGAGAAAAGGGTCTGGGCAGCTCCAGAGCCAAAGGGTTGGGACTGTGGTGCTCCAGAGCACACAAATCCAGAGAGCACACTGCAGAGGCTGCACTGTGACCTTCCTTGACAAAGACAGCAGGGCCTGGATGTGACACTGGTGCTCTCCACGTGGTTCTACTCTCAGGGGGCTGCTCTCCTTCTGAGCTGCTCTCAGGATCTCCCTGGGGACATCTTGGCACTGTGGCTGATAAATATTCACAGATTACAAAGACATTCCCTGAGGTGCTCTCAGAAAATGCTGATGTCCAGAATTCCTTGATGCCCAGGCTTGTATCCTCTGCATAATGTTGTGGTAGCAAGAAGTGAGTCAAAAAAAGAGAGGGTTATCAAAAGTAACCCCCTCTTCCAGTCATTCCTGTACAATTCACTGGAAAATGTGGATGTTTCATCCCTGGAACTGTCCAAGGCCAGGTTGGATGGGCTTGGAGCAGCCTGGGATAGTGGAAGGGGTCCCTGCCCATGCCAGGGGGTGGATGAGGGGGGCTGTAAGGTCACTTCCAACCCAAGCTATTCCGTGATTCTTTGAAAAATAGCATCAAAAATGTTTCTTATGCAAATGTCCCTGAATAGGGGTGACAAAAATAGCAAATCTCTCACCTGATGAGCCTGGGAAGGAGAAGAACTGTTCAGAGGGGCATGGGAATGGAACTTTTCTGCTCCTTGAATATCTGGGCAACGAGGCTGAGATGAGGCGGCAGCTGAGCAGTTCATGGGGAGTCAGGGGGGTCCTGGGGCAGTCTTGGGTGTTGGGGAGCTCTGAAAGGCTGAAACAGTCACACTGACCTTCTTCACCCCGTGTTTCATGGTGTCTGCTCCTCCTGTGACACTCAGCCATGCTCCTTCCTCTGCTTCCCTTCCCAAACCACAGCCCTGCTCAGCCTCCTGCGCCACCAGGGCTGGGGACACGGCCCAGCTCAGGACAGAGCATGGGAGGACAGCAGGGCTTCCTCTTCCTACTGTGTGAGGACTGGTGTGAGATGGTGACTGCTCATGTTGTCCCTGCGTGCCTCAATCCCTCTCCTAAAATCACCAGTCCTTACAGCTCATCTGCCAGCCAGGCAGGGCAGGGCTGAGGGATGCTGTGCCCTGGGGAGGTGCCAGAGGGGAAACAAAAAGGATGAGCCCAGGTGCAGGCTGGAGAACAGCACTGGTCCCAGCAGCAGAGAACAGATCTTTACCCTCCACATCCTGAGGCACCTGAGGACCCTGCTGGAATTCTGGGTCTCTAGGAAGTGCTGGGTTTCTTAGCCTCACACACAGCTCTGTGCTCTTTGCAAAGCACCTCCCAGGTACCCGGGGTCTGGAAGAGGACATGCAGCAGGGCACCCCAGCTCTGCAGAGCCCTTCTCATCCATTTTCTGGGGAGGATGGTTTCATGCGCCTGTCCAGACCTTCCACACGTGGCTCCACAGTCTAGGCATTTTGTGGGAGAGTTTTCAGAGGGTAGGCATTGCATTTTTATCCCAATGGCCACTCTTGGGTTCTGGAAATTTGCTTCTGAGTTCCTCTGTGAAGGGCTGTGTAATTGCACTCGGGAGGATCAGCCTGGAGGTTAAATCCCCTTACTCTGGAGGAATCAGGCTGGAGGTTAAATCCCTTTCCCCTGGAGGTTTGTGCATCTGTAGGACGTGTGTCCCGAGGGTGACAGGATGGGCATCTTTGGGGGCGTGCAGGGCTTGGCTGGACAAAGCCACATCCATCCTTGTCTGGATTTGACAGCTGCTTGTCTTGGGATGGGAGGTTTGCCTGGAGACTTCCAAAGGGTCTCCTTCCCTCCAGATTTCCAGGAGATGTCACTTGTGCAGTGCATGTTTGGTTACATGTGTCTGTGGGAGCTTCTCCATGCTCTGGGACGTGTTGGGATCTACATCCATGCAGAGCAGCGAGCTGGAGCAGAGGGAAGGATGTGCTGGAGGCTGCTGGGTGCCCGGGCACAGCAGGTGCCTCTTCACCTCTTCCCTGCCCTAACACCTGCCCGAAGGCAGAGTTGAGGCTTGGAAATGGGATATTCCCACAGCTATTGCTCCACAGGGCACTGCCGGGCATCCCGGAGCCTGGTGCTGAGCCCCTGGGGTTGTGCTCTGGGGGCACAGAGCCACGAGGGTCACCTTGGGATCCCGCAGGGAAGGAGGCACCCCGCGGGGATGGAGGAACCCGGCAGGGATGGAGGAACCCGGCAGGGATGGAGGAACCCGGCAGGGATGGAGGGATCCCAGGGGGATGGAGGGATCCCAGGGGGATGGAGGAATTCCATGGGGATAGAGGGACTCCACGGGGATGGAGGGACCCGGCGCGGCGTCCCCGACAGCTGGGGGTGCGGCGGGTCCCCAGGGAGCCCCGGGGGTTCCCGGCGGCGGTGGGACGGGACGGGACGGGACGGGACGGGACGGGGCCGCCCCGCCTCCCGCTTAAAGAGCCGCGGCGCCGGGCGGCCCGCAGCGAGCTGGGACCGGCACCGCCCGCACCATGCGCTCCGCCGCCAGACTCAGCCGCATCCTCCTCCTCCTCCTCCTCCTGCCGCCGCCGCCCGCCGCCGCCTACTTCGGGTCAGCACCGCCCGCGGGGACCGGCCCCGGCACCGCCTTCGAGCCGGGGACCGGGGGGAGCGCGGGGGCACCGGGAGCCGGGGCGGGGGAACGGGGTGACCGTGGGGCAGCTCGGGGTGTCCTTTGGGACAGGTCGGGGTGGCCATGGGACAGCTCGGGGTGACCATGGGGCAGCTTGGATTGTCCATGGGACAGCTCGGATTGTCCATGGGACAGCTCAAGGTGACAGTGGGGCAGCTCGGAGTAACCCTGGAACAACTCGAGGTGACCCTGGGACAGCTGGGGGTGTCCTTTGGGACAGCTTGGATTGTCCGTGGGGCAGCTCGGGATGACCCTGGGACGGCTCGGAATGTTCTTTGGGACAGCGGCGGGGCTATGGAGTGCAGGTCCCTGCGGATGCTCTGCGGAGGGCGCGGGGGCTCCGCGGCGCTGTCGCGGTCCCCGGACATGTCCCCGTCGCTGCGAGGGGTCCCGGCCGAGCCGCGCACCTGCAACGCCCGGAGCATCCCCCGAGCTGTCAGGGGCGGTGCGGGGCCGGGACTGAGGGAAGGGGACATGGGGTCCGGCGGTCGCAGGAGCCTCCCCGAGTCCCGGTGGGAAATTGTGTTGGCTAGGAGGAAAAGTTGATATTACCCCTGAAGTGAGCTCCGGGTCTGCTCAGGGTGCGAATTAACCCCGGGAGTGGCTGGCATGGATCTCTCCGTGCAGGCTGCTCCCCTGGGACCGGCACAGGGAGCCCTGGCTCGGCAGGCAGGGATTGGGGTCAGGAAGGTGCTGCGGAGCTCAGAGCCAGCCCAGGGACGGGGGCAGAGCTGCTGCTCCATCCCGAGACACCACAGGATCAGAATCACTTGGGCACAGCTGCTGCTGGGTTTGTGTCTTCCCGTGACGTTTCAATTTGCTCGGGATAAAGGCAAAGATGGGTTTGTACCAGGTTGGGTCAATGCCCAATTTCCCACGAGAGTGTTCTGGGGGTTTTTGTCTTGTTCTGTGTGAGCTGCTCCTCGGGCAGGATTTCCAGACTCATGGTAAGCAGAGCTGCTGGTGCACGTATCAGGGAGAGTAGAACAGACAGGAACATCTGTAATTCAGTGACTGTAGCGCTCAGGACTGGTCTGTGCTGCCTTGAGCACATGGAGGGTCCTGTTCCCTCTCCACTGATGCTCCCACCCCGTGCCTGACACTTCTTTCTGTTTGCTGGAAGTGACTGCAGGCTTGGCACTTCTGGCATTTCATTCCTGCTGCAAAGCTTCCTTAAATCATCTGGATTTTAAATTTATTAATTGTATCATTCAGCCTAATTCACAGCTAAGCCCTGCTGGGGGGGGCTCCCCTTTCTCAGTCACTCAGAGCTGTGTCAGCACTCAATCTCTGCAGGCAGAGTTTGGCTTTCCAGCCACAGGGATGTGCTGTGCCAGGGGGAGTGAATGAATTTGTGCTGCCCTTACAGATAACACAGAGCTGTCACTGACCACTGCTTAAGCTGGGCTCTGTTAAAGCAACCTGAGTGATCCTTTGCTCTGTGTCAATGGTTTATTCGGCACAAGCAGCTTTCTGGGCACATGAAATCAGTGTGTGCTGCCTCTTGACCATGCTGTTCAGGATCTGAGGCTGTAGGTTCAGTTTTCATTGTGGGTTTTTTCCCTTGAGGGGTCTGACACAGGTGTGTCCTGTGTATTCCCACCTCTTCATCTGAAATTCAAAAGAAGAAACCCAAATCTAAGAACTCAGTGAGTTTGGTGGTGATGAGCACTGTGGTACATGGGTGCTTCCAGATACAAAATTGAGTAGATAGACTTGAGAGGAACTTGAATATTTTAGAAATGAATGTTTGAGGTGGCTTGGTTTGGGAGAAAACCAATCTCCCACCTAAATTAGCACTGAGCTGGAGGGCACTGGGGACCTTGGGTAAGTGCTCTGCTTCTAAGTTTAGCCAAAGAACAGAGACCCATGCATGTGAGCCACATATTGGCTTTCCAAACACTTAGTGGAGAAAACCTGCAAAGAGGTAAGAACAAGTGAAGGAGGCTTTTGGATGGCAACATGCAGAGACAGGACCTGAACCCTTTCTGGATGTGGCAAAGGTGAAGAACTGCTGGTTCAAAGGGTGAAGGAAATGCTGAGTTTGATTCCATCAGGGCAAAGGTGTATGGAGTGTATGGGATAGTCCAGCAAAAAATGGTCCAAGAGCCTGGCAAAGATGCAGCTCACCTTTAAATACAGAAAACAAAGTTTTGCTAGAGTGAGCCCAGCATTACAATGGGTAAATTCAGAGAAACTCAGAATAGTTTGGGTTAGACATGATCTTCAAAGTGGCCTTGGACACTGCCAGGGATCCAGGGGCAGCCACAGCTGCTCTGGGCACCCAGTGCCCAGGGCCTCCCCACCCTCACAGGGAAGAATTCCTTCCCAATATCCCATCCATCCCTGCCCTCTGGCAATGGGAAGCAATTTTTGTATTACGGTTTTAGGACAAAGGGGAATGTCTTTGAAATGACAGCAGCTGTGGGCAGAGCTCTGACCCCATTCCCAGTACCTGGAGCTCACTGGTGTCCGCACTGGCTGTGCTTGAGCAGATCCTGAACTGGTGCTGGGTCCACAAGGGGTAAATTTAAACCTGCTTTTAGGAGAGGGAGAGAGAATAATCCCTGAGTGAAAGGTGGCCTGGCTGTTGGATTGTGTTGGGCTTGCCTAGCTCTCTGGATGCAGGAATCCAGCAGTGTCCAGTCCTCACCTCCTGATGCCCTTTGTGCTCATTTTGCTTCCCCTTTGCTTGAATCCTCCCCCAGCCTGCAGCCTCCTGTGAAGCATTCTCTCCTTTTCATGCTTTTCCTCTCAGGGTGTTCAGCTCCTCAGGTGGTGGGAATGTCTCCAGACCTCATTAAAAGCTCTAAGCCTCCTGTTGTCTCCTTGTTCGTGTTTCAGAAGGTGAAAAGGCATTTAGGATGTGCTGGAGGGCAAAGAGCTTCTCCCAGGGCAGAATCCAGAGCAGACCCACCCCAGGTAGGAGGCTGGTGGGAAGGTGGAAGAACCAAACCTGATGAAAGCTTGGGGAACAGGCTGGGACGTGTCTCGCCCATGGGCCAGGCTGGCCCCTGCTCCATGGGCAGATTTCTTTATAACTCATTCTGAAATCCCTGTGTTGGCTGCAGGAGTGCCTGGGATCTCCAGGCTGTGCTGGCTGAGCTCACAGCTCCTCCTGCCTACCCATGCCCTCTGTATTTGGTGCTGGTTCTGCTCCATCAAAGCCAGGGGCACAATTTTTGCTCCTTGCCTGATGGAAGGATTTTCTGGGGCTGTTAAAGGGTGAAAGCAGCACGTGACTTGCAGGGCTATTGAAGCTGGGCCCTACATAGTTTTGGAAACAGCATCATGTGTCAAATGATACCTTAAAGTAAATATGATCATCCCTGAAAAAGCTGTCCTCACATCTCCTGTGTCCTAGAGATGTCCAGCAAGCCTTGGCTTCCATCCCACTAGCCCAGTTACCCACATCCCACTGTTTTATTTGGTAAATGTCTTATTGCAGCATTTCCCTGATCAATCTAATGGGCCAAATAAGCTCAAACAGCAACTCTGATGTCCAGTTCTGAATGCTCTGGGAAAGGTTTCTGAGGATATTTCTCTTCCTGTTGAGCTGATAATTAAATACTGGTATTATTTACATCTGCATCATTGTTCCTCAAAGGACAAATCCTCATTCAGGAAGGTTTGTTACAGCATCATTGTTGTCATTGTCAGTCACACAGGGTACTGGGGTACTGAAAAAGAGAGCAAAAGAGCAGAAATGGAGAGGGAAGGGAACTTTCAGCTGAGATTTGGGAAGACTGAGGATGGAGCCTGTACTGAAACAGCAGAGGGGCTGAGGGGCTGCAGGTGCATTGCAGAGGAAAAGGCTTTTCATGGATGCTTTTTGATTCTCTCAGCACCCAGACTCTCTTTAGTCACTATCTCAGATTCTAAAAACCCATCCCACTGGGGATGAGTGTTTCATGCCAGGAATGCTCTGGGGAATGTGGCCAGTCCAGAGTTAGACTGAAAATCTGCTTTCTCCTGTAATGACTTCCCAGTTGGTGCCCTGGGCTGGGACCAGCCCTGGAATTGGGATCCACGTGGAGTTTGTTCATGTGGCTGAGCTGAGAGGTGGAAGGAGTCAACCCAAGGATGTCCGGGCTGTGGGAGCCAGTGCAGGTGAGGGTGGAGAGCCCTGTGCAGGAGCCTGAGCTGGTTATTGCCTCTCCTCCCAAACTGGCAGCTCTTCTGATGCTGGAATTTTATATCCTGTTCCCTGTGAACCTTCAGGAGAATTCTTTTTAAAAAAATGAGTCTGGACCTGGACACATCGTCTGTTACTGCTCCCAGACAGGGCTTGCAGCAAACAGCAAACAATCCATCACAGAGGATTCTGACTCACAGCGCCCTGTGAACTCATCTGAGGTTTTAATTCAAGCTTTTTCTCCTTGTGAGGAGCAGAAATTTGATAGAAAACCTGGAGGATAACAGGTATAGAGACACTTGCCCGAGGGGCTGAAATGACAACTCTGATGGAGGAAAGTAAAAAGCTTTGATATCAACTGTTAAATCTCAATACTGATCATTGAGATTTATAGTTTAGATGCTCTGGGGATTTCTGCCACCTCCTTGACAGGCAGTAGGGGTACAAAGCAGAGGAACCATCCTGATTAGTCACAACAGTGCAACACTCACAGGCTATCCTTTCTCCAGGGACAAATGGAGAGGATTAAATTGTGTGTTTCTGAAAGGATGAAAACTGAGTTTGACAGATCTGGGGACAGAGGAGAGCTGGGGACCTCTGTGCACTGCACAGGCCTTGGTTCAATCCATCACGTCCCACATTCTCTCAGCCTTTCCTGAAGGATTCTTGCAGCTCTCTGTGGGGTGCAGATATTCCTGTGGAACATGAAAGGCCCCTGAAATCAGATATGGAGTCCTGTTGTGGGCTGCTTTGATTTTCTCCTTACTTGGGAGAGGTAGGAAAGGCATATTTTTACTGTTTTTTAAGACCTTTCAGATCCAGAGGACATTGGGCATTGCACAGGAACAGGCTCTCATTAAAAGTCTCTTAAGCAGCTGGAATGTGGCTGGAAGGAGATTAAAGGAAATAGATGAATTCAGCAAAGTGCTTAGACAGAAAAGGAGAGAGAAATAAAGTTGGAGATCCTAATTGTTCTTTCAGATTGTGAGCAGGTGTGCATTAATTCAAAGAGTTCACTTTCTTTGCTGTATGATCTGTAGATAATAAACTCTAAATCATCTAAAACGCTGCAGTTTGCCTGACTGCAAATATCTGCATATTTTATATTTAGTCTTGTACAAATGTTTGCATACTCTGATCTTGATCAGATCCTGTGTTGGCTGTGCCCTGATAAAATCCAGTTGTGGTGGGAGCCTGCAGAGCCTCCACTCACACAGGGCAGTCTCTGGGGCTGGCCTGGCTCAGAGTGGAGTGGCTTCTGCTCCCAGCTGTGTCACAGGCACCTGCTGGCCTGGGCCACCTCCCTGAGTTCATCATCTTCCTCCTTGAATTCATCTTGTCTGAATTGGAAGTTGTGTGACAGATGAGTTTTGGGAGCTGTGTCTGCTCTGGCTCTGAGACTCCTGATCCTGGGAGCCTCAAACACAGTGCTGGAATTACTTACATAATTTATATAATTCATCCCTGCTGCCTCAGGTGACAAGTGTGAGAGTTTGCAGGGAGACTGTCACAGAAAGGTGTGTTCTAGCTTTGGATTAGAACAGGATTAACCAATTTACTGCTTATTTCATTAGCTGTGCTCTATCCATCTGTTTATTTCTGACCTCCTTTTTTAGAGGAAACCCAAGCAGCTTCAGAAATGCAACAACAATAATAAAAATAATAATAAATATAAGTAGATTTGCCTGTGCAGCCAGCTATCTGTGTAGGATGCTGCAGAATTTTAAGTGTTGCTGGATCCAGTTTTAGGAAGTGTTTTTCTCAGAAAGCTTTTGCTCTGAATAGTGAAAATGATGAATTAGGCTCTGTATCTCTGTGTGTGGTCCCAGCCTGTATTTGCTGTGCACTATTGAGATTGCCCTGGAAATGGAATCAAATTCTTCAAAGGTTTTTATGGTGCCTTTCTTCTACAAATATTAGCACCCAGCATCCTCCAGAGCCTGGAGAATGGCAATGCCACCTTCTTCCAAATCCCAGTGGGTGTGCTGGCCAAAGGACATCCTTGAGATAATCCCTGTCCAGGACTAAAATTCAGGACAAAGGTTGATGTGGCTTCACCACCTTCACCAGCACTGGGTAACAACAAATGTGAAGCCAAAAGCATGAACAGAAGTAGGGTGGCAGACTGAGATGCTCCCTCAGAATCTTTTCCAGCTTCTGGCAGTCTGCACGTCCAGAATTTCCTGTGTCAAGATATCTTTGTGTTGAATGGTCCCTTTATGACTTTGTGTTCCATAGTTTGTATGGATACATGAAAAATTCAGCATTCCTTGTGCCCTGCATTGAGAAGGGCTGCAAGTTTAACTACAGCCTCATTTATTTTAAGTCTAAAATTTAATAAATTATCACCATTCCTCCTGATTATTCTATTTTAGAGATCAGCCTTATGTTCTCCTTCTTCTCCTGGTGGGAATTGTGGAAGGTATTTTGGAAATCTGTCACCTGTCATGTCCAAGCAGACAGTGACATCTGGCTTGTCCTTGGTCTGTGTGTGCAGTGACCACCTTCCACAGAGGTTGTGTGGACTCTTCTACACTGTTCTGTATTTGGCCTTTGCCCACCAATTCTGCTCTGGTTTTGGAGTTTCTCTGAGCTTGTCCAGGCCAGCTCCTCCCTGGTTTGTGTCATTCATCAGATCTCTTGTAAATCTTGAAGATCCCTTTGCCACCTTTTCTCAGTTTCACAGAGGTTCCAGCAATACCTTTGCTCCACGTTCTCCTTCCTGAGTCAGCACCTGGATGTGAATCAGACACCCCTGGGCTACAGAAAACTTCACAGCCTTGGCTTTACAGCTGTGAGATTCATGAACCCCCAATGAACCTGGGGGAGCTCCACAGCCTTCAGTGAATCTGTGTCTGCTCAGGGGCTGAATTTCTGACTTCACATTCACCTGATGGCTCTTGCTTTGCTCTGCCTGCTCTCCCTGACCCCCAGCGGAAGGGATTCATGGATTTTTGGCCAAAATCTTGGGCCCTTGGAATGAGCATGAGGAATGACAAGAACAAGCAGTGAGCAGTTATCTTGCAGTTCTCGAGTTTTTTCCCAGCTGAGGTCACACCCTGGGACTCCTCTGGAGTCAGAGCCACGGAGCACTGAGCTCCTGCTGCTTCCCTGGGAAAGGGAAGGGCTCAGGGCTGGTCACACTTTTCCTGGGAAGGGGGTGATTGGTCTGAATAGTCAATGAACTGCTGACTGAAATACCTGACAAGGGATGAAAGATGTTTCAGCTGGAATTTAGGACACTAAAATGAGGATGGAGACTGGCAAGAGAGCAGATGTTTTTGTTCTGGAGGGGATTTTGGGGAGGCAGGATGGCTGGCAGGGCTCGCAGCTCTGTTGGCATGTGGGCACTCAGCAGTTTGGTACATGAGGTTGGGAATGTTGCAGCTGTGCTTTCAAGCACTGAGTGATTTGTGCTGATATATCAGGCTCTTAAACTCTTCAGTGGCACCTCCCACTTCCTTATTTTCTCTCTCCCTGCCATGAACTTGGGAAACTTTGGTGCTTGGGAGCACAGGCACTGCATGGCCAAGGGAGAGGAGCCACATTCCCGCTCCACTTGTTGACAAGTGCACCTTTCTGGGGTGTCAGAGCTGGAATGTCACTGCCAGGCACAGGTCCAGGTTCTGGGAGAGAGTTTTATCCTGACATAGCAGCAACACCTCTGCTGAGCCCAGCACTGTCCCACTGAGTTGGGTTCTGTTTGAACCTCCCTAAATCAGACTTTTGCTGCCCTCTGAGCCTGTCCCTGCCCATGCAAATGGTAGCACATGCTAATCTTCTCGAGTGTCAGAGCTTGTGCCCAGCGTGTGCTTGTGCTCTCAGGGCCATCCCACCCCTGTGGCTGGTTCTCCAGTCTGGGTTGGTTTCAAGCACCAGGGTGAGCCAGGCAAAGCCCTCAAGCTGGTTCATCATGTGTTGGTCTCAGTGCCTTGGGTTAATCCCTCAGGGCACTTCCTCCAGCTCAGCTCTGCCTGGAGCAGCCTCTGGGCAGGGTTTAGGGGCAGGCAAGGCTCTGACCCCTCAATCTGAGCTGCTCTCTGAAGCTCATCAAGCCGTGCTAATTGGAGTTTATTCAGCTGAGCCTGGCCCCAGTGCTCTGTCTCTGTTTCCAGCATTGCCTCTTCATTTCTTGGCTCACTGGGACCTCTCCTGTCTCTGTCCCCAGTCCAGCAGTGACAACGGGAGGAAGAGATTCTTCTCACCCACTTGGTTTCTAAGGTTCAATCCCTGTGTGGTCCACAAGGGTTCCAAGGTTCTTGGGTGGTTTGCAGGTCTCTGTGTGAGTCCAGAGGTGTGTTAGTTAATTGCCTTTGTTCTTAATTACAGCTGTGTGATCACATCTGGGGGTTGTGTTGCTGTGAGGATGGGTACAGGGTGCTGTGGGATTAGGTCAGCAGAGCTTTGCTCCAGCTCCTGTGCCTGGACAGGCTGGGCTGGCTACAGGGAGATCTAGGAAATATCTCAGGAGCAGCTCAGGAGCGCAATTTATATATCTACATAATATATGTATCTACATAATATATATATCTACTAATATATGTATCTATAGGGGAGACTCAAATCACAGCTGCAGTGCTTGACTTGCATCCTCCGTCATGAAGGAGAAGTGCCCAAAAATAAAGGTTCCAGAATATTTCCATTGATCTGTCTGGTTTGGGAATTTTTTGGGGCAGGGGTTGAGGCTCTCTGTGAGTGTGGGTTTGGGAAGCAGGTGACACACCCCTGGGCAGTGCTGTGCTGCTGCACAACAGCTGCTCTCAGTAAAATAATATAAGCATCATGAAGATATCAGGTAAGATGAGTTTTGCAAGAGAAAAATTATCTTGCCATGGAAAGTGAAATCATTTGTCTCCAGTATTTGTGACATTTTTCATCTGAATTGCATTAACACATAAATGCATTGCCGTTGCATTTGGCAGGACATTTTTATTTGACCTTTCCTGTATTTTTTCAGCAAGGATATGTTTTCCAGCAAAACTCACGCTAGTGGAGGAAGGTGGTCACTGGTAATGTCCTCCTTGGCCTTTCCAAGCCATGGAGTGTGGGAGCAGTGCCCACAGAGCCTGGGAAGGAGCTGGCTCCTGCCTTTAGGAGTCACCCAGAGCTGTGGCACAGTGACGGCAGCCAGGGCTGTGTGTGACACTGGCTGTGTCCCATCACTGTGCTGTGAGCCAGCACTGGGTGCTGTCACGTTCTCTCCATTGTGCTGGTGACAGCACACATGGGCACACCACAGCGTGAGTCTTGGCCCTGGTGTGTGGTGGGAATGGGATACCGGATCTGATCAATCTGTATTGATTAATCTCTGAGCTTGATGTGGCTTCGCCACCTTCACCAGCACTGGGTAATAACAAATAACTTCAAATAACCTCAAATAACAAATGCCCCGATCTGCAGCCTCCTGAATATCCTCCCCTTCTTCACCCTTTCCATGACGGTGATCTCGGAATCGCCTCAGAATCCCGAGCTGGTGTGGGTTGGAATGGACCTTTGGGGAGCTCCCATGGCCGTGCTGTGCCCTGGGCACCTCGGGGTGGCCCAGAGCTCCTGCCCAGCCCGACCTGACCCACGCCAGGGCTGTCTCCCTTAACTCCCTCCTCTCCTCTCCTTTCTCTCCCTGCAGCCTGACCGGGAAGGAAGCTCTGAGCCATTTCCCATCGCTGGGTGCCCCGGGGGGCTCTGGCCCGGGCAAGGGGCACCAGAAGCAGTGCGAGCTGCTGCAGCTGTCCCGCAAGCAGAAGCGCCTGTGCCGGAGAGAGCCGGGGCTGGCGGAGACGCTGCGGGACGCGATCCGCCTGGGCATCCTCGAGTGCCAGCTCCAGTTCCGCAGCGAGCGCTGGAACTGCAGCCTGGAGGGCCGGCCCAGCCTGCTCAAGAGAGGTACAAGGTAGCTGGGGTGCAGGGAGGCTCCGGGTGCCGCCCGGGATGCCCCAAATCCGATGCCACTCGAAGGGATGGGGAGTGGTCGGAGCTCTGCTCCTCTCGGGAGCTGCGCGGATCGGGCTCCTCTGGCACAGAACAATCCCGGTCCTCACCTCCCAGCTCGGTTTGTCGGGAGCAGGGTCTCACCCTTGGCCGGAGCAGAGATCCTGGCACTGAGCTCCCTCCCCAGCCGGGGTGATGCTGTGGGCAATGGGCAGTGCTCCATGTCAGGGGACAGAGAGGGAAAAAATCCTTTCAGTGCCTTGGACATTCGTGTATGTAAACCTCTGTTGTTCTCAAACATGAGAGATTTGAGAATTTAAAAAAAATTAAACCTGTTTACTGTTTGCAGAAGCTATTTATCTGCATGCAGACATCTCAGTGCACGTTGACAAATGTCTCCTAAGAGAGATTTTTTTTTCTCTTTGACATAAATTTGGAGAAATTTGGGCAGAGTGGACAGAAGAGCCACTGGCTTTTTGTTTCTCAAAATGCTTTAGATGAAGAGATTGTCCTGTAAGGTCTGGATTTTAGGTAGAAGGGAACATAATAAATCCTTCCAATGCTTGAGAAAAATACAATGAAGATGGACCCTGAAATTATTTCTTAATAAAGATTCCCAGGGAATTCATTAGGGTTTGCCAGACCTGTCCTGATCCAAAGCCTGACTGTTACAGAGTTTCAGCCCTTCAATAACTTCTATTAGCACTTATTAAGCTTCAGTCTTCAGTTTTATTAAGTTTCAGTCCTTTGATAATGTTTAGAAACTTAAGTTTTTTTTAAAAGGACCTGAAGAAGCCAATATTAATTTTGATGAAAATCAATGCTAATTTTAATTAACATTGGGATCAAAAACGTTCTAATGTTTCCTTTTAAAATGATCATTTTTTACTACATTAAATATCAAATTAATATTTTATTAAGTCAGCACATGCAAGATCAGATTTTCTTCATTGCAAGGCTCTACTGTGGATTTTTGTAGCAGGAGGTGGAAGGAGCTGCTAGTGATCATTTTGAGTGTCTTTCTCACATCTGCACCTTCATCAACCTCAAAGAGCTTGAAAATGACAATTGAATAATCCTCATCTTCAAATAGCTGGAAAACATTTAATTATCTGGCAGTGGCATGCCTTAACATTTCCATGGGCTCCTGACTGACAAAATAAAATATCACCTGTAATTTCAAACCTGTTTTGGCAGATGGGGATAAGTGTTTGAAAACTTTTATTACACAATCTTAAGGATCAAGTGATGATTTAATACAGCCAAGTATGCTGTGAGCAGCCCCTGTGTGACAGGACACTTGGCTGGGAGCAATTATTAGCTCTCATTTTCCTTTAGCTTGCAAAGGGGTTGGTTTCTTTCATAAAGAATATGAATGCTTTCAGCTGCCTCTTTTGATCTGTTTGTGACATTTGTTGGAACTTTGCTGGAAATTGTTGGTCATGCAACTCTCCTGTCACCCAGGTAGTGACGAGGCATGTTAGAAATGTTGAAAATAATTTGTTGTCTCCACGGTCCTGGAGAAACCATGAAGGAAAAGATACATTTTTATCAGTCCTAAATGGTCTTAAGAGTGCAAGAGAGTGACAAAGGTCCTTCCCAGAGAGGTGAGGCATTTTTGTAACAGGCGAAAAGCCAGACTCAATTTGCAATCACAACTGACAAACTGCTGTGACTGGATCTATCAGAGCTTTTTCTGCTTCTAGAGATGGCAAAAAAAAACCAAACAAAAAATAAGCCAAGGGTTTTCTGCTTCTTGAAATGCCAGATTATTTTACCAGCCTGCAGCATTTGTTGCTCTTGGTAGTTCTCTGGGTAAACTGGGAAACTTCTTTTACATAACCTGTGACCTTTCTGTGGCCACTGTCACTTATGACAGCTATTACTCCTCAGTGATCCATGCAAAATCCTCCTGCACCTCTTCTCCACTTCTTTAAAGATTAAAGATGGAAAGAGTTAGAGTTTAAATGATTTCAAGCCACCTTGTTACAGTTGGTATCTTTATAAAAACAGGGGAAGCAGTGATGACCTTGTGGTGTCCTGGCTGTGCCATTAAGGGCTGCTGGAGGTCAGGTAAAGCAGGATTTCATCTCAAACAGCTCAGTGATCTGGGGAAATAAATACCTTTAGCAAAGAGGTCAGAGCCAGCCACTCACAAAATCCTTTTTGAGAAATGAGTGCTCTGCAATATTTCCATCCCTTAATCCATTCCTTTGTCTCCTGCTGGTTGGGCTCTGACCTTCCAGCAGTGGTTTCACCGTAGTCATGAGGAATCCAGGAATGGTGCAGCAGAGGAGTGCTGATTCAGACACAGAATTTCCATGATGGGAGATTTGGAGAAGTCATCTGGACAAAGCCCTGAGCAGCTGGCACTGGAGCCAGCCCTGTCTTGAGCAGGAAGTTGTTCTAAAGACCTGGGGAGTCCTTCCATCCTAAATCTTTCTATATTTCTGTAGCTTTTTTTGGTTGGTTGGTTGGTTGGTTGGTTGGTTGGTTTTGCTGTTGTTTGCAGGGAGATGTCTCCTCCACCTGCTCTGAAATGCTCACACTCCTTCACAACAGCACTGAAAAGCCTCTGACCCTGAGCATCTTTCCTTTGGCAGAGTCACCCCACAGCTAAACTCCTCCTGTTACAACTTCCCTGTGGTCTGGAGCACCCCACAGCACTAATAGTCGTGCCACTGCAGAAAAGTCCTTCTGTATTTATAGGCTGCCAGGCTAGGAGATCCTTCTGGAGAGCTCAGGCAAGGCTTGGGCACATGGCAGGTCCTGCCAGAGGGAGCTGCTGTGCTGCAGCCTCCTGACATTCATCTCTGTGCTGGGTGTTTGCAGCCAAACTGCCCAGCAGAGACATCTGCACCCAGATGTTCCCCCTGCACCGAGAGTTTCAGATCCCATTGTGTCCCTGACTTGGGCTCAGGGGAGTGACCCAGCCCAGCCCAGCCAGCACTGCCTGTGGTGATAGGAGCTCTGTTGTCACTGTGAGAGGGGAGAGCAGCACACATGGTGTCACCTCTGTTCAAATCCCAAATTGTTCTCCTTGGAGCTCCTGCTGTGTCCTCCTGCAAATCCAGCTCCAGCAGCTGCTCTGCTGCACTTTCCTCAAGGGCTGAAGGACAGCTTTAACTTCTCTTATTTGTTTTGTGAATTAGCAATTAAATGGTGACAAGGTGGAGGGAATCATCTTAGACTTTTCAGACAAGCCTTTGGCAGCCTGGTGATGTTGAAGCTTTGTTTTTAGGAGAAGGAGACATTTCCAAGTCTGCTGGGTATCTGCAGTTGCTGCTGTCTGCAGTGGCCTGACCACAGCCACAGCCTCTGATTTCCAGTGGGCTGAAAACTGGCCAGGACTTACAGGGGGAAACCAAAGCATCCGAAATAGCAGGAGCAGTGTGGTGATCCACAAAGTCAGATTTAGCAGGAGCTGTGGAGCCAACGGGGCCTGCTGGCTCCTTATGGCTGGGAAAGGCATCCGGAATGTTCTCCTCACTTCTGTGGCACAGGGGCTGGCGGGGATCTGCTAAGCATTTGGAGATTGGCTGCTGGAAGGACTGAGCAGATTTAGGATCTCAAGTATCAGTTATCCTCTCCTAGCTCCTTTGGAGATGGTTAGACACTGTTTGAAAATGTGTGAGCATCCTGCTGCCATCCACAGCCTGCATTGACTGTGTCCCATTCCAGATTTTACAAAACTTCCGGTGGGTTTGGTGACATTCTTTCATTATCTTTAGAGTACCCTGAGAAATGTTGTAGAGGAACATCAACCAGAAGGATTAATTGCAAATTATTGCCCCAGTGCTTACAGCAGCCAAAATGATGAGGCAGGAAGCAGATTCATCTCCTGGATCTCCTCCATATTTCTCTGACTCTCCCCTCATGTCCATGCTGCTGGTAGATCTTTATCTAAAATTCTGCAATTCCAGAGAGCTCCTATAAAGTCTATTGAAGATGCTAATGAAGCCTCTCCATTATATTCATGATTAGTCCTACTTTTCATTCTTTTTGCTGGCAACCACCAGAAGAGCTCTCTGTCCTGCTCTCTTTGTCATGTTTATGGTGGACATCACTCAGCACTCAGTGTTCTGATGGGAATTCTCTGCGGGAACAGAATGATGCAGAGATTTGAGATTGGACTTGGTGAATTCTGGAGGTGGCTTCCAACCTTTTCTCCAGGCAGGGCTCAATGCAAGTCCAGATCAAGTCTCTGTGGTTATCTCTCTCTCTTCTATTGCTGAGGAAAACAGATTTTCCTTCTGATGTGGAAGGAAATTTGGAATTTTCCCATGTGGAATATTTGCTTGCTTCGTTATGTTTTCTTCCATGTGATGGGTAAATGCTCTATCTTCCACAAACCAAACTTTTTCTATTTTGGCTGATCTTATCCATTCCTGCACTCAGAGCTATTGATCAGTCCCCTGTCTCTTTCTTCCTTCCACTAATTCCTAAATTTTTGACTTGTTAAGCAATTTTCCATTAAGTGTTTTTTTTCCTGTAAGTGAACTCTAGAGGAAAATCTAAGATTTTTCCCAGGACTGAATAGGAGAGGAGGCAAATATAAATAAATAATATATTTTGGTGTTTGGGTCAGGTTTGTGTCAGTCAGAGTTTCTGAAACTTCTGTGAAGCTCATGGGTGCCAATATTCCTATTCCTGTCTGTTCTCATGTCTCCACATTGAATTTTCATTGAGTCACTCTACTTTGTTTCCTGGTTAAAATGTCACAGTCACACCACAACCTCAGGGATTGTAGCCAAGCTGGGAATCCTGCTGTGGGGAGGAGAGCAGCTTCAGAACACACCCCACAGTCACTGGGAGCAGACAATTCACAGGGAATGCAGAGAACCCACACATGTGAGGGTTTTCCTTTCTGCCAAGATGTCCTTCAACAAGGAACCTTTCCCATCCCAGCTACATGTGGTCTTTTCAGAAAATACTGCTATCTTCCCAATTAAAAACATTTTTAAATAGTAGGTTGGATTTTAAGAGACTTTCTCACTCTCTACTACAGATTTCCTGATTTTATGGCACAACATGATTTCAGTGATAGTTTATATTTGCACCAATCAGCTCCGTGCTGGGGACAAGCAGAGCTTGGTGGCTGTCACTTTTTGTGGGAACACCTGAGGGGTTTTGTCTCTTGTTACTTCTAATTATTGTGCTTGTGTTTAGTCCATGGACAGGCAGGACAGGCAGGGAGGTGCCTTTCCTGCTCAAAATGATGCCTGGAAAGGCTGACCTGGAACAGAGACTGGACAGAACAAAAGGAATAAAATGGGAATTTATTGAAAGGATACAGCTCAGGTAGTGCAAGAACCCAGCTGGGGCTACACCCAAATGAAATCCAAGATGGATCCTTGTCAGGAGTTTTTACACTTTTATAACTTTTGGTTCATCTTGGGGTCAATTATCCAAGCACAGCCCCAGGCTATGAAGTCTCAGCCCCTGATCTGCCCCCTTTCCCTCGCTGTTGTTGATGATTTTTGGGTACCAGTTGTCTTTGATTCTCTAGCTAGGAAGGAATTGCTTTGTCCAACTCCCTTGTGAAGAGAACTCACTAACACCTAAAATGAAGTTTCAGAGTTACACACTAAACAGCAGAGATTCTGAAAAATACAAAAGCTAAACCCCAAGACATCATTGCCCCTTTAGAGGCTTAACAAGACCTTTGCCTTGCTGTCCCCCTTGTCTGTGCAGGCTTTAAGGAGACAGCGTTCCTGTACGCCGTGTCCTCGGCCGCCCTGACGCACTCGCTGGCGCGGGCGTGCAGCGCGGGGCGCATGGAGCGCTGCACCTGCGACGACTCCCCGGGGCTGGAGAACCGCAAGGCCTGGCAGTGGGGAGTCTGTGGGGACAACCTCAAGTACAGCACCAAGTTCCTGAAAAAGTTCCTGGGGCAGAAGAGGATTGGCAAGGACCTGCGGGCCAAGGTGGACATCCACAACACCAACGTGGGCATCAAGGTAGGAGCTGAGCAAGCTTGGGATGAACTCTGGGCTCAGGATGAGTGTTCCAACCCATCCTGTGTGTGAGGGGTGTTCACTGCTCACAAACCAGGGCTGTTCACCTCTGTGTCCTTGTGATGCTGACAGTCCCTGGGAAGTCTCCTGAGCTCTTGTGTGAGGAGATGCATGTTGGGTGGCAGAGGAGCATCCGGAGTCCTCCAGTGGGGCCAGGGTGGGTGACAGGGAGACAGCACAGTGACAGAAACACCACAGCTGAATGACTCCAGGGGTATGCCAGGGCCACAGGGGGCTCTGAGAACAGCTGGAGCTCAGAGCTGGTGGCATGTGTGAAGCAGATTAAAGACTGAAACTCTTGAGATCAATATTGAGTCTGCTGGTGACTGCTGTGGAATGAGTCCTGTCACAGGTTTGAGTCAGAGACCATCAGATTGAGCATTTTGACTTGTAGATTGCAGGCTATTGATTCTTCCATTTACTGATTGGTTAATTAGAGCACTCTCTTCATTTGAATATACCAAAAGGAATTCAGCATGTTGGTGATATTCAGTTTTATGACTGACTAGGCCTACTGTGCCAAATAGAATTGATAAGAACTTATTTGGTATTCAGCTGGTTGTCCTCAGGTTATCCATTCTCTGTCTTATCTGTCAACTTGGTAGCCATCCCTCTGCTTTTTTTTGTTTGGTTTGTTTTTTGGTTTTTTGTTTGTTTTTTGTTGGGTTTTTAATTTTTTGTTTTGCTTTGTTTTGTTTTTTCTTTTTAATTATTAACATTTTTTCCTCCATGGAATAGAAATCATGCCAATAAAACAAAAGTGCTTCTCTGAATATTTGAATGCATTTATAATTTTTGCTGCTGCATACACAATGCATGCACACAAAATCTTATCTTGGCTGAATTCCTTCACATAATGTCATATAAGAGCAGTGGTGAGACACAGGAATCCCAGTTCTTGCTAGTACTCCTCCATATCCAGCTACCAAAGAGGAAGTTCATGTGTACAGCAACCCTCTACATCACTACCTGTCTTGAAATAATAGAAATTACTTTATTAGCTTTGATACATTAAGATTCAAAGTACGTAGCACTCTCTGTCACTTCAGTCGGGACAGCAGATCCAGCTTTAAAGGATACGTGAGTAGCAGTAGCAGATTTTGTGAATTTTGTGGTGCAATGTCTCGAAGTGCTGTCTGCGATCTGAGGTGCTGGCAGGTAACAGTCCCCACTCTTGTTGCTCGCCAGGCGGTGAAGAACGGCCTCAAAACCACCTGCAAGTGCCACGGCGTGTCGGGCTCCTGCGCCGTGCGGACCTGCTGGAAGCAGCTCTCGCCTTTCCACGAGATCGGGCGGCTCCTGAAGCTGCGCTACGACGATGCTGTCAAGGTGTTCAGCACCAGCAACGACGCGGTGGGGCACTCGGAGCTGGCGGGTCCGCACAGACACGGCCCCTCGGCCAAGCAGCCCGCCCTGCCCCGCCCCACCGACCTGGTGTACGTGGAGGACTCGCCCAGCTTCTGCCGGCCCAGCAAATACTCCCTGGGCACCGCGGGCAGGACCTGCTCCCGAGAGGGCAACTGCGACAGCATGTGCTGCGGGAGGGGCTACAACACCCAGAGCCGCCTGGTCACCTTCTCGTGCCACTGCCAGGTGCGCTGGTGCTGCTACGTGGAGTGCCAGCAGTGCATGCAGGAGGAGGTGGTGTACAGCTGCAAGCAGTAGGGACGGCGCCGAGCGGCGGGGAGAGGGCAGGGAAGCGGCAGGGACAGGGGACAGGGGACAGGGACACGGCTCTCTGCTGCGAGATGAGGGCAGAGGCCAGCACGGAACGTGCTCCTCCAACTCGGCGGTGAGATGCTCCAGCCTGGGGAGAGCCCCTGCACGACGGGAGAACCAGGAGTTTTGCCGGGTGTGGGGTCAGGAAGGAGGGACAGAGAGCGGGGGGATGTGGGGACAGCACAAACCCCAATGCAGCCACAAATGTCCCTCAAGCTCAAACGTGTACTCACCTCTGCGGGAGAATCCTCCTCCTCCACCCCTCAGGTGCGCTCCTGGAAATGCATCAGGGTGGTGACACTGGGACACTGCGGGCTCGTGCCCGGGCTCCTGCACAGAAGAGAATTCAGGGAATGGGGAGGAAACAAGCGGAGACTGGCTCCAAGAGTGGCAGGGACAGCCGAGCTCCTACCAAGGCACATGGATTTTGGCAGTGGGGGATTGCCAATGCCGTCCCCTGGGAGCTGGAGCCTTTCTACTGTGGACTCACTGCTGAATAATCTCCTTTTAGCACGAGAATTGTGCCTCAGAAATACCAGTTTACAAACAAAGGGAGCTCACGTCTGTCACCTCCCGGGTGTGTAGTTTGGATATTGGACTCCAGGTGCCTTTTAACCTGCTGTTGCAGGTCACCTGGGATTGCCTAGGTGACAATCCCAGACTGAGCCACGGGGACTCAGCTGAGGGCTGTGAAGTCACCCCTCTGCAGCCCGGGGCCTCGCAGGGGGGTATTTATTGATAGTGATCCAGGGTGATGGATCCAGGGTGATCCAGAGTGCAGGAGTTATGCATCTCTCTTCCTCCTCCTCGCCCGGTCAATCAATCAATCAATCAATCAATCACCTTTCTGTCCCATGTGCAGCACACTGTGCATGGTGCCTGAGGTGTGTCACATCCCACAGTCCTGCTCTGTGCCAATGACAGGTGAAGCTTCTGAAAGAGAATTAGGAGCCAGGGGAACTGGGGCATCTGAAAAATGTGCAAGTCATGAGTGACAATCCCTGCCCTGAGAAATGTGGTAAATCCAGGGGTGTGAAGGAAGGTGACCTGGGGAAAAGAGCACGGGGTGCTAGAGTCATGAGCCCCTGACTTTGAACCTTGTTTTTCCCTTTGACTTTTAGCTGGACACAGCAGACACAGCCTGTTCAGTTCCTCTGGCTGTGATTTAGGGAGCAGTTTTGGGAATGGCAGTGAGGCACCCCCTGACCTGGCCAGCAGGTCAGTGTGGGTGTAACACAGCCTCTCTGGGTGCTCAGCACTCTGAACGTGTTTTCCTGCTCCAGGGTTTTCCTGGTTAATCCTGCAGCTTTGGATTGTCTGAGGTAACAAATCTGCTGCATTTACCCGGTCTTGGCAATGGGTACAAACCAGAGTGGAGATGGGCTGGTGCTGCAAAGAATGCGGGAATCCTCAAGCTCAAATCAAAATTCACTGGCAGTGTAAGGGTGAAGATGCTGGTTTGGGTTGCTGAATGGGCTCATCCATAGGTGGAATTGGGCTGAATTCCATCAGGATGGAGCTCTCCACAGAGGTGTGGGATCTGCAGTGGGGATCTGCCGGAATTGGGCAGCTCAGCCACTCATTTACAGCTGTTCTGAGCAATTCCCCTGCAGTGAGGAGTGTGTGCTCACACTCTCTTTACCTTGACTTTGTAGCCCTTTCAGTTTTTACAACTATTTTTGACTTCTGCTCCCTCCAGGGCTGGCACAGAGCAGTCTCAGAGTAGATCAAGGCTGTTCAGAGGCCACTCAGACCTTCCCTTGTCACTAGCTACAGATATTTTAAAGGGCTAATTCCTTTTTATCCCTTTTCTGGCTCAAGTTGACTTGAACTGAATTAAAGAGTTTATGATAATACTGGAAATAGGCTTAATTAGCCTTTTTTTTTTTACCTTCTAAATACCCAAGAGCAGACCATTATTTATATATTGCTTTTAATCCTTTTAGAATTGAAATCTTCCCACGAGTCTCAGTTTTGAGCACTCAATGAAAAAGCTTCCAAATAAGCTAAAATTGGCATCATGGGTGAAGTGAGCCGAGAACTTGCTCTGGCTGAACTATTGATCCCAAACCCTCTGCTCCACTGCCCTCCAGCCTTGTTCAGCAGCAGAGAGGAAGGGAATACCCCATCCTGGGAGGGTCCTTTGGGATCCCATGCCATACCATGGATCATTCCCATTTAAACAGGGACTGTGGCTCTGTGGGAAGAGCTGGGGGGCACAGCTGGATCCCATTCCTTGGGAATCAAGTGGAGGAGGCACCACTCTGTCCTCTTGCTCTTACCAAAGCTGCACAGGAATTTCCAAATAAGAACTGGGAAAAAAGAACTGGACAAAATCAAATTTCAGGGAAAATTAAGTGTTTTCATGTACCAAAAGAGACTTTTGGAAATTCTTTGTTGTGTTTGGCTCAGAGCTGCTGGAGAAGATCTGAGGAAGAGATGGATCATTCTCTAGTACCCTGGGCATTGGGCTGGAGTGAATTTGGATTGTTCACTGTTAAACCAGGTCTGGACAAGGACATCTGATGTCCCTCAGATTTGCTCTGGTTAACTCAGAGCCCTTTTCATCCCCTCTTGACACTGCTGCAGATCTTCCTCAAGGACTGGAAACCAAATGATGAACACTGATAGGAAAGAAAGAATTTCAAATGCTGGATTTGAGAATTGGGAGAGGACTTGAGCATAGTTTTAGTTGGAGGCAACATTGTTGTTAATTGTTTTGAAGTCCTTCAGCACCAAGTTTTTTAGAGATGGTGCCATGCAGAAGGGAGGGACAAAGTTTGCTTGGGACAGATATTGTGGTGCCTTTGGGGTTTTTACTCCATTCAGTTGTCCAGGGTTGTTTTGTTGGGTTGATATTCTGGAATGTGATTTAATTCAACTGACAGCAGTGGGAGCAGGGAGCAAAACCTGAGTCTGTCTGGCCTTTGATATTCTTAGGCTTGAATTGTATTTTTCTCTGAAAGAAGACCAAGCATCATCTTGAGCAAAGCTCTTCTGCCACCTCCTGGAAATCTGGGCTGTGAAGATGTGGAAGTCCATCTTTCCAGGAAGACCTGGAAGAGCTTTTTAATTGTGCACACACCATAAAATGTACTGCAAATACTGTGGATTTGGTTATATGTGTAAATTACTGGAATGACAGGCTGGAGATGCAAGGGGATTGCATTTAAGTCTTGACAAAGAAATCTTCTAAGCAGCAAAGTTGAAACCTCATACCCTGCCGATAAAAAAAACCCTTTTCCAAATGTAAATGTACCTCAGTGACTGTTGATGGTAAAGGTCTGAGCTGCACAGGCTTTGCTGGAAGTGTTTTGGTTGGGACTGAATCTTTTACTGTGTGCCTAAAATCTAAATAACCTGGAACAGCCATAGCTCCAACAGCCCTAACAGGGGCTGCACTGCTCACACAGGTTAGTCCCTGTCCCTGTCCTTGGCCCTGGCCCTGGCCCTGGCCCTGGCCTGGCCCTGGCCCTCTGTGGGCTTCCTAGTCCAGCTTTTATTACCTCTCCTGGTGTGTTGCAGTTCTGGGCTTGGTAGTCCTGGATCCAGCAGGTCTGTTGAGGAGGGAAATAGAAATCCATTATTCATCCATCCATCCATTATTCATCCATCTGTCATCCATCATCCATCATCCATCCATCATCCATCATC
>VRYO01002482.1:18272733-18328552 GCA_009812075.1 Sialia sialis
ATCCATCCATCCATCCATCCATCCATCATCCATTCCTTTTTACAAGGCCATGGAATGACAAGGAAAGGGAGAGTGGCTTCCCAGAGGGCAGGGTTATGTGGGATATTGGGAAGGAATTCCTCCTTGTGAGGGTGGGAGGCCCTAGCACAGAGAAGCTCTGGTGGTCCCTGTGAATGTCCAAGGCCAGGGCTTGGAGCACCCTGGGGTAGCAGAAGGTGTCCCTGCCCTCAGTGGATTGGCAAGGTATGAAATGGGTATGGAATGGGATGAGCCTTACGATCCCTTCCCACCCAAACCATCCTGGAATTATTTTAAAAGTTCTGCTGAACCATTTCTGATGTTTATGGATCCCCCCATCCCCAAGTGAGGAGCTGATCCTGCTTGAGGAGAAATCTCATCTCAGGAGGCTGCCCCATCTAATTCCTGGAGCCTTATTCATGGATCTGTTGCTCTGGTAGAAGGACAAGGCAGTGCTGGGAGGGCTTTGTTAGATCAACAAAAAGGGCCATGGAACCCAAAACCCACCAATGAGGGGAAAACTAAACAGACCTGGAGGCCACTTTGCAGCAAAATCATAAAGATGTTACTTGGAAAAAAAGTCTGTGCTTTAAGGGAAACAAAACTTTTGTCTACCTCAAGATGTACAACTTGTGTGACAAGAAGTATGGGTGCTATTTATATTTCTTGTATTTCCTCTAGAAATAAAATGGTGCTATGGGGTTTAAGTTGCTTTACAGACCTGCTAGTACTTGTGTTAATTTTTATATATTCCTTTTGATTATAATGTCTTGTCCAGTGTTGCACAAGTGTCTGCTTTGCTTGTCAATAAATACCAGTTATTTTTTAAGAATGTTCATTTTTGCCTTTCAGGGAACACCCCTGGGAAATACCTTTGAATAACCCCATTCCTTCAGAGTCACAGTGATGTTATTCCTGTAGTTCCTCTTATCCCACACCCTGTGCAGAAGATAACTGGGAATGCCATTCCTGCCTACCCTAACCATAAGGGCTGCCCAGGCTGGCTGAGCTCAGGTGTTTTGGCCTTGAGGAAATGTGACTCTGGTGAGCCCAACTTCATCCAGAACATGTCAGTGGTGCCTTTCCTGGAGCAGCAAAACAAACAGTGCTGATTTGCCTGTTTGCTCTGTCCCTTGGCTGGTGCCACATTTGGGTGTGACAGCTTGGGAACTGGGCTGATGGCACCGGGGCAGATGTTGTTGAGCCTCAAAGACACAGCTGCAAGGTGCCCTGTGCTCTGCAGGTTCTCCCTGGAAAGGCTGTCTCAGGGAAGGTGTGGAACCCCAGGTCAGTCTTTGCAGGGAGGGATGATGGACTGGCCTCGTGCTGAAGTGACTGTGCCAGACCAGTGGCTTTCCAGTGTCAGTGCCAGACCAGTGGCTCCTTGCCCCTCCTCTTGGGGACACAGGAGCTTCTGGTTCTGGCAGTGGCTGAGAATGGCTCTACCAGGTGGTCCTAAATAGCTCCTCCAGACCTTGGTTTGGCACCAGGCCACAGTGGCATGGTGACATCCCCTCACACTGTGCTGCTCAACACCACCACAAGGCCCAAGGAAGGGCCTTGGCTGTGGCTGTGTCTGATGCCCAGGCTGAGCTCCCAGAGGGAAAGGTGGGGAACTGGGTGGCAGAACATGGGGAGGGGCCCCACGTTCCTCAGCAGTGTCACAGCACAGAGCTTTGGCACACAAGGGGCCAGCCCAGCCTCAGCAGGGGATAATTTTCTGGAGATCGTCTGTTCCTGGGAGAATGGTGATGTGAGGAATTTGTTTTCTTCGTGATGTTGAGTGGAAGGGGCTGTGTGAGCACTGGGTGGGTGCAGTGAAACCTCCTCGTGCTGCTTGTTACTGTCACAGTGGGATTAAAATGTCATGGGAAAGAGCTCCTGGCAAAGCAGGCCAGTGGGATCCCTGCTCATTTGTGCGGCCATGCTGAAAATCCCTGCCCTTGGTGTGTGCAGGAAATCAGCACCTTGGGGGTCAGGTCCTGTGTTTTGGGAGATGTGCTGGATTGGGGCAGACATGCTGTGGCAGCTCCCAGCCATTCCTGCCATCTCTTCCCCAGGCAGTGGGGACTCCAGGGAGCTCTTTGAGGTCACAGGAGAGCAGCAGGGCCCTGGACACAAAAAGGCTTTTAAGGTCCCTTCTAGCCAAAACATTTCTGTGATTCTATGAGAAAACACAAGGTAGTTTGCAAGTCACGCCTTAAATACAGGAAATGCTGGAAATGTCTTTTATTGACACATCAGTGTCTTTCCAGCCAGGTTCCTTTTCTAAGCAGCATCCTGGATGGCCAAAGTACCATTGCTTTGGGAGTAAACAGCTCAATGGAAACATTTAATAAAGAGGACAAATCCCAATCCTGTTTCATGTCATCACTGGGGACCTCTGGCAATTCCCAGTTAAGCAATTTCCCCCTCTCCTCCACAACTGCATCTAAATTATTGTGTAAATCCAACACTCCCTACAGAGTGAGCTGTGTGTCCATCATGTGGCCTCACCACTGTCCCCTCCTCAGCCTGCCTGCTGAAACACCAGCTGAGTTTGCTCTGACATGGGATGAAGGCTGCCTGAGATCCCTGTGCTCACCCTGTGCTCCCTGTACTGCTCCTGCAAAATACCTTTCTGTGCCCTGGTTAGTGCCCTGGCAAAGCCAGCCCCCACGACATGTCCCTGACCCTCTGTCTGGGTGTGCTCCAGGCTCTGCTTTTCTAAAACTGACATTGCAGCGGCTTCCAGCCTAACCCTGTGTGTCTCCAGCTGCAAACCTAGGTGAACCCAGGAAAAGGAGGCACCTCCCAGGCAGGGCATCTGTATTAAAGGTTTAGGACAAATGAACTCCACTCTACTTTTCCCAGCTTATACAAGTTTTAAATCCCACGGCCGTGCCTGGGACAGTGGCCTCTGCAACCTGTGCTGTGTTTGCTAATGCCTTTCTTCTGCACTTGTCTGAAAGGCTTTGGGTAAAAGTTTCTGCCAGGCCTCATTTTTGAAATGCACAAAATCTTCTGCCAGCTTTGCTGGGCCTGGCCTGGCTCTGACTTCCAGCCTTGTCCCAAGGCTTTGATAGAAACCTGGGATGTGAGTTTGGAGGGATCATCTCTGCCAGCTCCCAGCCAAACAATCCATTCCTATCAGCATCCCTGTGACACAGCAATCTAAATATTAATGGCTATAGATAAGACTTCGTGGTAGCCACGAGACAGAAACTATCCATCAAAATATAAATTGCTGAAATCTTTGTGTATCTTTTGTCCATGGATAAAGGCACATCCCAAATTTTCTGTACTTATTGACAATCTTCATTTCCTAATAAGGCATTTTCTCACTGATAATACATTTTTCTTTTTTAACCAAGTGTTATGAATGTTTTCCAGAGAATTTTGGAGATTCTTCTCCTTTTTGTCTTGGTTAGTAATATCAGGTCTGTAGTATCTGATGCCTCGGATCCACCAGATCTTGATGATGTTGTCAATATCTGTTGGTAAAACATGTTGGATGCAGAAAAAATTCCCAGGACTCCATGGCAAAGGTCCCAAATGGCACATCAGAAGTGCTCAGCTGCCTGCCCTGTTTTAGAGTCCTGGCAGAACCCTTGCATATATTGTACCTACAGGGATGCTTTTAGCTGAATGTACAATACAGCCCTTAGATTTTGTCACCTTTGCTCTATCTGCTGCCATCTGCTTTCCTATAGCCCTACAAGCAGCTGGAAATGGATTTGGGCTGTTGGATCCCAGGCCCATCCTGTGCTGAGCCACAAGACATTTGCTGAAGCACCAGGTGCAGTGTCATGTGCTGAGGAATGAGAGTTCTCACATTCCCACTGCTTTGCACCTCAATAGACCTGTGCTTACGTAGAGAAATCTTAGATGGATGTGCAGAACTCTGCTGAACAGCTCTGTTGTGTCTTCTCCATCCCATCCCACACCCACCCAGCTGCATCACTGCTCCAGGTGTTTCCTCTGCAGGGTTGTCCTGGTCTCCATCTGACCCTGATGGATCTGGAGACACAACTCCATGGATGGGCAGGATGGAGAATTGGGCAAGACAACCCTGCACTGATGAAATGTCTCCATAAGGTCTTGGATTCAGCTCTTGCCCATTAAATCAGTTATTCTGAATCAGCTGCTTGGAAGGCTCTGCCTGATTCTGTTGTAGAGACACAAATCCATGCCCTGGTGCCTCAATTCCACCCACTCCTTGCCTACAGCCTGGTCTGATTTGGCTTTTCTCCAATGTCCTTTACCTCCCTTCGTTTTTGATCCAGTTTCTGTTCCCTCCCCCACCCTCGACTCAACCCAAATTCTTTATCTTTCCCTCTGTGCTGCTCTTGCCAAACCCCACCTGCCTCTTCCATTTCTCCATCCCCTCTTGCTTTTAGTAGGGAAGTTATTCATGGCATTGCAGTGCCCCAGGCAAACTGCAGCACGAAAATACCTTGGGAGCATGGGGGCATGGCTGGGGTGAGCAGGGCAGGCAGGGCTGCAGCCAGATCTCCCACACAGGCAGCTGGAAAAGGCCTTGTGTGGAAAGAGAGAACTCTTGGGGGTCTCCCAGCACCTGGTGTGGCCACAGCTATGGTTCACACTCATCTGCAGGGCCCTTCCCTCCACGTTTTGGGAGTTGTGCTTGTCCTGAGAGGAGCTGGAAGCAGGGTTGGTGTCAGTGCTCACAGTCACTCCTGTTCCCATCAGAGTCACCTGGTGTCAGAGCTGGGAGGTGGAAACAGCAACTTGTCCCCTTTTGAATATTTCAGCTGCAGTCCAAAATGAAGCTGGTTTTGTTTTGCCTTTCCTCTCCTTCAGTTGTAGGACAAGTTCTTGTGGTGTTTAATCCACTCCCTGAATTCTGCAGGTCTAGAGATGGAGGGAAGGAAACAGAGGAAAAGAAAAAGAACAGCAAGTTCCTCTTGGCTAAGGAACTGTAGCATCATCCAGCTAAGGAGACAACAGATCCAGAGAGAGAGCAGAGCCAGGACACAAGTGCAGATGAGGTGGGAAACCCTTTCCGAAGCACATTTGCCAGGACAGGCTTGCCTGTTTCCCTGGACAAGCCCAGCAGCATGAAAGACAGGGAAATAAAGATCAGTTTCTTGTACTGATCCAGGCTGGGACTTTTATGTTACTGACTTGGGAGAGGGGGAGAAAGATCTCCTCCCTGCTATCCAAAAACACCCTGAGGTCACCTGAAACCAGCACATTTTACTTTTTAAAAAAAACCTCCTAAAGCATGTTTCCCGCCCCTGTGCCGAGCTCCCTGTGAGTGCCCAGGGGCTCTGGGAGCTCCAGCCCGTGCAGGTGTGGGGAGGATGGAGGGCTCTGCTCCCAGCCCGGCTCCAGGAGGGATTGGGGGATGCTGGAGGGGTGACACACGTCAGGAACCAGAGCTGCCAGCGTCAGGTCTCACGTTTCGGCTGTGGAGGGAGCTGGGTCAGGTTTGAACTGGAGGTTTAGTCTGGGGCTCGTAGCCCAAGGTCAAATGAGATTTCTGTGAGACAGACAGTGACAGGTCCCACTGGGCTGCTTTTACAGAGCTAACCCAGCTCCCTCCCCAAGCCTCAGCCCCCAGCAACCAAGCAGAGGTTTGGGGATGAGCAGGACAGGCCACCCTCATGTCCTCTGAGGCAAAACTCCAGTGTCACCTCCCCAGCTCTGCTGCTGATGTGTTTGTGACTGTGGGCAGCTCCTCTGGGCCCTGCTCTGCTTTGGGCAGAGCACAAAGATGTCCTGGCTCACAGGAGGCCTCCAGATGCTCACATAACACAGACATCAATTGCCTTTAGCATTACTGAGGGCATGTGCATTCCTGTGGAAGTTTTGGAGGATAAGTCTGAATTCCAGCTGAAGGAGTGATGTCCCAGGCTGCATCTGTGTGCAGGTGGAACTCAGTTTGGCCTAAAAGCAGCCTGGGGCTTGGGAAGAGTGATGAACACTGATGGAGCACTTGATCCTGGGCTGTCTTCGCCATGATTTCAGTAAGAATTCATGTAAACCTCCAAAAAGCTCAACTTCCATGGTGACTGAGGGGATTCTGAAGGGAAAGAGGACCACCCTCACTGTCTCCCCCATCAGCTGTCCCTGTGCTCTGGGCTAGCACCTCAGCCTGTGAACGAGGCACAGCTTTCCAACCTCATCTCCCCTGGAAGTTTAACTCTGGCTGCTCTGGCTTGGCTGCAGCATCCACCATGTGATGTCATGATCCTGACAAAGTACAACCTGTCACAGTGTAAGAAAAGAAAAATAGAGATTCTAAAGCACGAGACTGAAGAAGTTTGTAGGGTCTGGAAGCAGTTTAATTCTTAATTCTCCTGTACTTCATTTTCTGCTTCTTTGATATGAAGAGAAGTAAACGTAGAGTAAATTAGAGTAGATTATTTCTCAATTGAAATAATTCTCTGCTAATAAATGGAAATAGAATAACTTGGCAGCCTTCTCTGAGGCCAGAGTTGCAGACCAGTGATGTGAAGGTGCAGTTCCCTTCATCTGCAACATCCAGCTCCTTCCTGTCCCTTTGGGTTCCACACAAGATCTGTATTTTTGTACTGACTGGGCCAAATAATTTGCTGCTGTGAAGTTAAAAGGAGATGTCTGGGAAGCTTGGGATCATTAGCAATGATGTTTAACAAACCTTGGGTTACTGGAGGAGTGGGGAGGAGGGGAAAAGGTCCTGTGGAATCATGGGCTGCCTTCAGTGATGCCCAGGAGATGATTGAAAAGCTGACAGGAGATAGAATATAAATCTGTGTAGCCTCAGCTGCAAACTGCTACCTCACATCGTCCATTCCCTGTTAGAATAAACAGATCTTGGAAGTCTCTTTCTTCCAGGTCTGCCGTTTATCTCCCTCTTTAATCAATTCAGAAGGATATGCTGCTTTTTTTTAGGTATGAAGGATACTTTCTGTTATTCATTTGATGAAGTGACAGCATATATTCTATTTTAAAAATCTAAAATAAAGATTGTCCATTATGAATTAAAGTAAATGAGACTGATAAAGGAATTGCAAGGGAATTATTCTGTAACAAGAACATTTATGGCAGGGTTTGTTCCTACTGGTGATGGGACTGGTGTAAATTATTATCAGCAAAAGTTGCAGAAGACACAATAATCTTGTGTAATTAAATGTGTAATTAAAACCAGAAGCTAGTTTTAAAGAAGGCTTTGGATTACATCACAACCAAATTATTTAAATATCATGGATGAGAACCATGCCTGCCATGCCAGCACCCTGCACACCCTTCAATATGAGTTTCTTTGCCAGGTCCCCAGCAAGCACCTCTTGAATGCAACTCCCTTAATTCTCCATCACTTGTAACAGGTATTTAGGAGTGGGTTTTATCCAAGAACTTGGGCATGTGGAGTGTGGAGGGGAGTCCATGTCCAGCTGCAGGGCTGCAGTGTTTATCCCCTTCCCAGCTGTGAGTTCAACACAGCTCAGCCACCTCCTGCATGGATCAGGACCCAGTCAATGCTGGCACAGCCTGCACCCAGATCCTAAGCCTGCACCCAGGAGGGCACTGAGCACAGTCAGGAAAAGGGCCCTGTGCTGGTAAAAATCCCACTAAGGCATTCTGAAAAGAGCGCCTGCCCCCCTTTTCCTGGATCAAAGAGAGAGCACTCAGCAGGCTCTGAAGGAAAGCAGATGCTGGGACTGGGCGCACTTCAGCCCTGTGTGGTCTCCTATCTCTCTTCTACCATTGCCTTTGGGGACTGCTGAGTGTCCTCTGGGTGAGAGGCTCTGCAGCCCATCCACAGTGCCCAGAACTACCTGTGAGCCCCCTCCCAACAAGATGCCATTTCTTAGATCTCTGAGCAATCTGCTCTGCTCAACCTCTTCTTCCCCAATTAATAACATTGCTGTCAGGTTGGATTACAGCCCTCTGCCTTCTTTGTCTCAGCTTAAAATACTTGTGGTTTCATATTCTGTCAGAAGAGATATATAAGAGAAGAGCTTTTCTCAGAGTGCAGATGATGATGGAAAAGGAATGTGTTGCTGCAAATTCCTGCAGGAGCCTTTATTGGATTCCTCAGGACATATTGGAAAGCAAAAATATAGGGGGGAGTGAACAGTACAGGGGGAACAGAGAGCTCATAGGAGCTGCATAGTGTGGTATTGTGAGAGAGATAAGACAAGCCTGTGGCTTGAGCAGAGATAACAGTGAAAGAGTTTCTACAGTTATCTAGGCAATTTCTGTCATTCCAGTTAGAGAAAAGAACCCTCACCCAACACCTAAAACAGAACTGAATGTCCTGCTAAAGTTGCTTTATGGAAATGCAAGCCCCTTGCCTCTCCCTGTCATTGTGACAGGAAGAAATTTCCAGTGATAGGGTGACTGGACATGGGCAGAGAAATCCTGAGTGACTTCTGCTGGAGGAACACTTTGGCTTCTGCCCTGACTTCACAATATCAGCTGCCACAACAACTCCTGCAGCTCAGAAACTAATTTCTAAAGAATATAGGACCTCAAACTTGTCTCAGCTTGGAGCAGAAGCAATTGTAAATCGCATATCTGGAGAAGCACCCATGCCACATTTATCTCATGGGATTTATACCTTCTGGCTTTCCTCTGGGAGACAACATAGATGTGGCATTTACTTTTTAAAACCTCATTTCCTGATGATTTAAAATATTATTTCTCATTGTGTCAGACATATTTTCATGTGAAATGTTGCCTTTCCATCTGGATGTGTGTTCCTTGAAAATGAGGGATGTTTGTTGCAACTCCATTTGTGCTTGCTTTTGCTAACTAAGAAAACAATTGTTCTACTTCTTAGGCTCAGATTTTGATATTGGAATAGACTGAACACCTGGACTTTACAGAGCAAACCCTCCTGATTTAAGTTGATATCTCTGCATTAATTCTCTTGCAGTCTATATGCACTGGAGATTAATTTCTAACTGGGAATTTGACAAATTGATAATTCTTTAAAGAAGTTTCAAAAAATTTAGAAGTGCTATATCTACCAAGGATGAAGTATGAAATGTAGATTTGAGGCTGATAAAAACAATAATGGGGCATAAAAGTATCCATCCTATCCTTGGCAATGCTGGGATGGATTGAAGCTCTCCCGCCAAAGCAGGACCCACCCAGAGAGAAATGCAGGCAGCCGTGAATAGAATTCCCATTTCTGGGAAGCAGGATAAACTGTGCCAATAAAATCAAGGTCCACACCTAATATCAGACTTGATGATGTAGAATGATTTTTGATGTTCCACCCTCAGAGTGCATTTATTGAAAACAATTTCCTCCCAGTAGATAAACCAAAGTGCAGGGAATCCTCTGAGCTGAAGCCCAGGATGACTCAGACAAATGTCAAACCAAGAGAGAGATGGAAGAGAAAGTTGGGAGATTCTTGTGTGAACCACAGGGTTGGAAGAGACAGATAAAGGAGGATAAAATAATGGAGAAGCTGCATCACCTGGACAAGCAGTGGGGAGAAAAAGTGCATTCCTGTGCTGGGGAGCAGCCTGGGGCTGTGGGCAGTGTGCACATTGGTATCAGTCCTTCAATCTTCTCTCAGCTGTGGCTGAGCCCCTGCCCTTGCTCTTCCTCACTCCATTGTCTGCATTATCCACATCCTGGAGGGAATTATGGAACTATGCTGGCTGTTCTACATCAGGCAGGCTCTGAGTGTCACATCACACTGCCATTCAGCTCTTACCAAAGTGTCCTGCAAGCTGTGAAAGGTCAGTACCTTGGGACAAAAACGGAGAGAAAAAACGTGATGTGAGTGGCTGTAGGATTGGATGTTTGATCTCAGTATTTAAGCAAAGGATTTTGATGGAATATGTGAGTGACGAAGTGGGATTGGACTAAAACTGATTTGTAGTTGGGATAGACCAATAAAATTGTTAGATTGAGCAACTGTTTTCCTAAAAACCCTCAATTCCAAACTAATTTGAAATTAATTTGACCTCTTGTCTTTTAACATGGAGGAAGAAGATCCCTTGGCTTCCATCACTTACAGGTTCAGAAAGGAATTCTTTGTTTGAGGATCCCAATGATCAACTCTTTCCAATTCTCATAATATCAGAACATGAGGGATGTTGCATGAAGATTCATGATAAAGCTTCATAATGCCTCCCTTGTGATACCTTATCAGAGGTATCCTATGTATTTCTACCCTACTTCAGTCACTCAAGTAAGAACAAGATCCATAAATCCACTTGCTTCCCTCACAGTCACCAGGTAAGAGAGGTAACAAAACCCTCACCCTGGAGCTGAGCAGTTTTGGTGGCCTCTCTTCTTGAAAAATCCACATGAGATGTATGTTTATATAATGTGTAAATAGCCCCAAGCTGGGAGGCATTGCCAAGACAGAAGCAGTAGTGATATCCTGGGGCTCTCTATGTCCCTGACATTGTGTAATAGCAAAGAGCTGTAATTGAGGAGTAGAGGATGGGATGATGCATGTTTACAAACTCTTAAAAGCCCTTTCTGCTGCCAGTTTGGAGTCTGTCTCTGGAAAGCATCAGGGGAGAAGAAAAGCTTATGAGTACAGGCAGCTACTGAACAGATCATGTGCAACCATGAAATGCAGAAAGGTGGGAATAGTAGGGGAGGAGAAAGAAGAGAGGAACCACACAAATGTAGAATGTTTGTTACTGTCATATCCCTTCAGTCCGGTGGTGACTTGTGGTTATTAAATTAGGCATCCTTATGGTGGGATTGAGAGGGTTAATTTATTGTGCTCTCTGGTACAAGGACAGGGCTATGACCCTGAAGAAAGTTTTCTGAACATACTGCTGATAAATATTTTCAATCCAGCATGGCTGACCCTTTGTAATTGCTGTGGGTGTCACTGAATGACGAACAAGGGCCCAGCCATGACCAAACTCCCTTTTCACATGGAGGAGGAACAGAGGAGCAGGTGTGACTGATCTGAGCAGGACTTGAGTGTGGAGAGCCCTGAGATTATGGAGTGAATCAGAGGCTGTGCTCTGCATATCCTCAGGGGCTCAGTCCCTGCCCTGGGATGGGCTCTCAGCTCGCAGGACGTGTCCTTTCCTGGGTCTGACACCTGCTGGCAACGTCCCCTCCTCATGCCAGGCCTATCTGCCTGAGGCTGCTTTGGGCAGCACCATTTCCAGGTATTCATTTCTGTTTCAGCAGCCAATGAATTGATTTGGTCTTGGGGCTGCCACACTTGACTTCAGTAAATCTCTCACAACAAAGTCCTTGTTTCCCAGGCTCCTCCAATGGTATTTGAAATTATATTTTCAGCTGGGGAATTTCTTCCTGCCTCGTTAGTCCATTCTCATATCACAACTGAGGCATGAACCCTACCCACAGCAGGAACCCCAGATGGACCCTGGATAGAACCTGCACAAAACACATTCCCAGTATTGCTTAACCAGTTGCTTTCTCTTAGAGAAACAATTTCCCCTAGGGAAATTTGTCTTTAATTTATTTAGGATGTCATTTTAAAGTATAAATTATTAAATATTATAAATAATAATAATTTACTATTATAAAACTCTTCTTTTCAATTATCTAAGGATGAATTTTTA
Organism: Sialia sialis; assembly: GCA_009812075.1. Classification (NCBI taxonomy): domain Eukaryota; kingdom Metazoa; phylum Chordata; class Aves; order Passeriformes; family Turdidae; genus Sialia; species Sialia sialis. The sequence continues at coordinate 18,284,259 of VRYO01002482.1, forward strand.
AAAAGGGAAGCCTTTGCCCTGTTGGCGTACAGCCCACAGGACATGATCACAGTGGAGTTTTCCAGTTATCTTTAAGCTCCCTCATCTCTTCCTTTTCTTTCTACATTCTTCTACAATTGGGTTCTCAATTCCTTCTCTTACTGTCCCAAATGTTCCTTTTATTCACTAAGAAGGGAGAAGTTCCCTTATTTCATGTGTTGGCCATAATATCTGTTACTTCTGCTATTTTCTGCCGCTTTGTCTGATCTGAGTTTCCTTGTTGTCAACTCCACATTTTGTCATATATAATGATGCTTGATCCTAGAGCTTGGGTTTCTCCAGTTTTCGAGAAGTTCCTCTTTGGTGTGGCCATGCCTCTCCTGCTCCTTTTCCCTCCCTGTGTGTATTTCCATTCCAGCACCAAAGCTGAGTGCAGATAGCAGGGGCTGGGTTGTCTGCAGGAGTGTCTGAGATGTTGTTTCTGCCAGGTCTGCAGTCCTGCTGGGGACAGGAGAGCTGGGCTGGTTCCTTCCAGCACGGGATGGGCAGCACAGGGAGGGCAGGATGCAGGGAAGCACCACAGGGGCCGTGCACAGGGCACACTCCTCCATCCCTCCCCCATCCCCTACTCCACCAGACACCTCAGAACAGCCCAACTGAGAGCCAGGGCAGCAGGAACAGGTAGGACGGGTCTGCTGTGCCTGTGGCTTTTCCATGTGCCTGCACCCAGCAGCGTGAGAGGCACTGCAGGCCCCTCCATGGGGAGCACTAATGATTCCTCCTGCCCGGGGGACACGGCCGGGATCGATGGAGGGTCAGCAGCATTTCCCAGTGCCCAGCACAGCCCAGGGGTCAGCAGCTAATCATCACTGCTATCTCGCTGTGCTGTCCAGCCCAGGGCGACTGGAGGTGCATTAAAGATTAAACAAGAGCTGGGGGGTCTAGGGAGTGTTGGAGTCATTCCAGGGTGGGTGGGCAGTGGTTGGCCCAAGCAAGTGGATTTCTGCTCAGCGGCCCCGACTTTAGATCTTTCAGCCGAACAAACTGGCGGCATCTCTGTTGAGACAAAAAATGCCTCTAGCTAAAATTCCACTATCTGACCTCAGAAGGGCTCCAGCTGCTTCTGCCACCAACAGAGCAGCTCGAAGAAGAGCTTTGCAGAGGTTGGCCATGCTGAAAGAGAAGCCCATTTCTTCAGAGGGCCTGGAAGGACAAAGTCCTCATCTTCTCCATCCCCTCTTCAGCCTAAGTGCTCACACAGAGTGGCAGTGTTGGCTGCTGTCCCATGAGTGCCTGACACCTGCCAGCACCAGGCCGTGGAGATTTACTGTAGGACCTGGACACTTCTTCCAAGGTGGGAGGATTAAATGGTCCCCTTGCTTGCCATGCTCATTCCTAATATCTCCAGACTCCAACTCGATCCTCACTGGAATACAAATATTTTCACAGGGTTAGGAAAACACTTTTCATTTGGGGTGTGCTCAGTGGGATGGGCGCATCCCATGGCTCTGAACACATTGGAGCAAGTGTCAATGCTGGTTCAGGCAGGCAGCTCCCACACCTGCCTCCTCTGCAGGGCTGTCAGTGCTCTGTGTGTTAATGTGTCTGTTCTGAATCCTGTAACCATGGGATCATGTTCAAATCTGGCTTTGTGTGCCTACAAATTGTCTGCACTCTCTGAGCCTTCAGAGCCTGGCTGGAGGGTGGCAGGGACTTGGTGTGTCTGGCACTTTGGGCACTGTCTGGAGCTGTGTGGGCTGAGGAAGCCGTGCTGGCTGACTGACATGCTGCACATTGCCCAGCAATTGCCCACCTCCACAGCTTTCCAATGAGCCTCAAGCTCACAGCACTTGGGCACTTAGAGAAGAGCAGAGGGCGAGATTCATCCAGAGTACAGGGCTAGATCAGAGTTACAGCCGTGAAGTAAAGGTGATACTCTCCATTCTTTCTGGTAAGAACTTCAAGGATAATCCATTTCAAGACTTGCCCTTTAGTCAGAGATCCTTCATAAGTAATCCAGACATGAAGCAGTGTCAGGGGAGGGTTTGGTTGGACCTCAGGGAAAGGTTCTTCCCCCAGAGGGTGCTGGGCACTGCCAAGGCTCCCCAGGGAATGGTCCCAGCCCCAGAGCTCCAGGACAGCACTGCCAGGGATGCACAGGGTGGGATTGCTGGGGTGTCTGTCCCAGGGGTGGGACTGGATGATCCCTGTGAGTTCTGTCCAAGTCAGCACATTCTGAGGTTCTGTGATGGTATTACATGGTGAGGGCTCTTTGTCAGAGCTTCCTCAGCTCATCCAATGAGCTCTGGGTTTCCTCTTTGGCTGGTGGAAGAATCAGGCCCACAAAGGACAAACACTCTCTAAGGGCCATGTGAATTGCCCTGAGCCTTTTCCCTTCTCGAGCAGGAGCAGAGCCCAGGGTCACTGGCTGATCCTTCACTTCCCAGCTCCAGAAAGGACCTGAATCCCATCCACAGCACCAGGCCCAGGACACTCACCTGCCCTCACCCCTTGCTACAGGGGGTCAAGTTTTCAACAGCAAAAATTACTTAAATTGAAACAATTTTTAGCTCTGCTGATCATCTAGGGTTGCTTTGGACATGACACTTCTTACTTCTCCTCTGGACTGACTGTAAAGCTTCCTCTCAACAGGCTCCCACCCGAATCTGCCAGAAAAGCTGCTCAGAACATGTGCTGCCATTGCTATTTTTATCAACTGAGCATTATGTATTTTGTGTGATACAAGGGAAGTGTTATTCATTTACTGGAATTATCCTTTTATCAAGTCAGTTTCCTATTGCATTTCACCCTTCAGTGCACTGGCAGTTCATTCTTTTAACAAGGCTGTTTCTATTCTTGAAAGTATATTTAAGAGGTTTTGTAATTTCACAGTGAGATACAGAGCATTTCCTTTTCTTTTAAGGAATGTGTTCCAAGCATCCTTAAATCCTGGAGAACTTGGAGCAACAGTGAACAAATGTATCAAGAAATTAAAAGATAACAAGCTCATGAAAACTTTCCCTAAATTATCTTTGAAAAGAATCTGCTATTGTATGTTAATTTTAAGCCGTTTTTACTTGTCAGATTTTTTCTGCTTCCTGTTGTAGTCTTTGTTTCTCCCAGTCCTGACTTGTGCTGGAAATCTGCTCGTGGGTCTTTTTGTAAACTTCTGGTGAGATTTGTGAGGGGCTCAAGCAGTGGTGACTAAACTGTGTAATGTGTGATTTGGGGTTTTCAGTCATTCACAATCCCAAATCCAGCATTTTTAAGGAACTTCCCACAAAGCAGGACATTGTGGGGTGATGGATCAGGCAACAGGCAATGGTAGGGCAAAGAAGTGAGGCTGAATTCTGTCTCTCTGGGGTCATGGGCCATGAGGGCAGCACTGAAACCATGAGCCAAGTCAGGACAGGAATCAGGAACGGGGATTGAAAGTGATGAGTGAAACCACAAATTGTCTTGGCATTTCCCTGTAGGTCATTGTGAATTAGCAGCAGAAGTGCCCCTGCAGTGGGTGTCCATTATTCGTTGAGGAGAAGGAGTTGCAGAAAGGACAGAGCTGTGTTCAGGACAACCCTGAGCCCTCAGAAGCTCCCCTGGCTCTGCTGGGACCCCTGAGAGGGCTCACAATGAAGGTGTGGATGGAAGGGCCACATGTGTGAGAGATTCCTCCATCACATCTGCACCCAGCTCTTACTGAGGGGACACTTTTGGGCTCATCCTGCTCAATCACAAACTGTCATTTGAATAATTTTTTTTTTCATGTTCAATCAAAAAAATTCCTCCAATGCTTGATCACTCAGAGGCCTGGGTGGAAGAGGCAGTTGTGTGGGCCAAGCCTTACCATGGGAGGTTTGAGCAATTCCAATGAGGTATATCTTCATGGAGGAATCAAAGCTAAGAGGGTCTTAACCTAAGATTTTATGATGGATCAGCATGGTGGAGAGCAGCCTATTGGAGATTTTGGGAGAGAACTTCAGTTCTGGCAGTAAAATCATAATAAGTGTGTGGATCTCAATCTGTGTATGTTTTGCAGTCCTCCTTGGACCATGTCTGAGTTCCCCCAGATTCCTCAAACACTGCATCACATAAACAGAAGCAAAAAACTTGCTTTAAAATGCTGAACCCACAGGTAAAACTCATACTTGAAATAAAACCTGGTTTGCCACATAGAGGAATGCAGTTATAAAAACATTCAGCTAAGAATTCAATCTGAGGCATTCTTTAACCCAATTAACCTAAGACAATGATTCTGGGGGATGATGAGATATAGACAAATTTTTCCCCCAAGATCTAAAAGCAACTTGTACATGTGCTTGTCAGAGTATGTTTTGTGAGTTAACCAAGCAGACAAGAACCTAACAGTTATCTTGGACTAAAAGGACACCTACAGATTTCAGGGATGAATATGTGAGCAGGGCAAGCAGGTAGGAGACTTCCACAGATTGATCTTCCAGTCTCCAGAGCCTCCAGTTGAGGGGCTCAAGGAAGAAAAACATCTCTGGAGTAACTGCAACTTTGTAATTTAAGAGTAAAAATAGATCACAGCGATCAGATATGGGCAGGTGGGGTGAAACTGCCTGGGAAAGATGATGTTTAGGACTGAATTATTCACTGGTGGTGGTCAGGGTGGCTGTGGAGAAGGGCAGAGTGGAGATGGTTTGTAGCAAATTGTTCTGTGCTTGGAGAAGCAGAGCTGGAGGTCTGCCCTGGGTCACTGGGCTGTGTCACCAGCCAGGCTATGGGTGAGACTGAAGGGTTGGATCAGGGTGGGTGACCAGCTTCATTCCTGAGGTAGCAGCTGCCAGAGCAGCTTCTCATCCTGAACCTCCACCACACTGGGGTACCCCAGCAGAAGTGTCCCAGAACACAGGGATTGTCCTCCCTGGATACAAGCACGTGAAATTGGGGAGAGGCTCATGGCATGAGCACAGGCACTTCAATCTCAGTGCAGCCATCCAGCTCTCCCTGCTAATTCAATCAGGACTGTAACCACTCCCCTGGTGAGACAGGGCTGTGCAGAGGGCACTAGGGTGTACCCCACAACCAGGCAGTGTGGGCATGGCTCACACCATGGGGATTGACAGTTCTTCTACCTGGGTGTTTCTGGAGGGATGAGGTCCTGCCACCAGGGACAGGACACCAGCACCTGGGGCCCTGCTCTGCACTGCTCCTTTCTCAGTCACACACTCACTGCATTCATGGAGGCACCAAACTCACAGGTCCTCCTGGTTTGAGCTGGGATGGATTTGATTCTCCTCTTAGAACTGTGTTTGGGATTTAGGGTGAGAGGAATGTTGATCACACACTGATGTTTTAGCTGTTCCTCAGCAGTGCTTACATCAAATCCAAGTCTTTTCTCTTTCCCAGGCTCTGCCAGCAAGCAGGTGCTCAAGAAACTAGGAAGGAGCAGAGCTGAACTGGCCAAAGGGATATTCCACACCACAGAATGTCATTTCCAGGACATAATCTGGGGGGCTGCCCAGGAGCTGATGATTGCTGTGAGTGACGTGCTGGGCAGTGGGGGATGAGTAACTGTGTTGTGCATCACTGGTTTTTCTTGGCTTTTATTCCTTTGTCCTGTTTTTGTTACTATTATTATTATCATTATTAATGATTACATTTATTTTGTTTCAATCTGTTCTTAACTCAACCCATGAGTTTTTAACTTTTTTCTATTCTCCTCCATGCTGAGGGTCTGTGAGGCGTAAGTGAGAAGCTCTGGGGTGTTTTCTTGCTGTCTGGGGTTAAAGCACAACACAAGTAGCTCCTACTGCATAAGTGCTTGGCACATCTTTGACTGGCTTAATTCTCTAATCAGCTTGCTCCTGTCACCCTCCTTAGGGATTTCACCTGGGCAGAGCCAGGGACACAGCACTGAGCTGAAAGGATCCTGGGCTCAATTGAGATTTGACAATCCTCATGTCTAAACCAGGAGGGCTCTGTACACCCTGTGCATTTCTCAGCTATATTTAGGTGTAATGTACACACTTCATGTAATTCTGGGAAAAAACAGACAGCTGTCATGCTGCCCAGGACTGAATGAAATAGCTTTTAAAAGCATCTAATTTGTGATGTAGTTCAGCAAACAAAACCAGTGACCAGATGAAATATATTCCACTGGGTCTAAATGAGGGTGAGTGGCTTAGTTGGGAGTGAGAGTGAAAGAGTCCTGCAATTGCATTGTATAAAAACATAAGAGTTACAGAGAAAGTAGGTTCTTAGCAAGACAAATTGAAGCTCCCACATCTACATTTCAAAGCCTTCATTGTCCCAAGGCAAGACAAACAAAATGGCATTTGCATATTCACAGACACTGGAGCAGTGTCCAAAGGCATCAGCAGAATGGAAGAAACGGAGAGGAGGGAGGTGAAATTACCATACAATGATTTCCCTCAAACTGAAAAATGAGATAGAAGGAGTAGGGGGGGAAGCTTCTAAGAGAATCCTTTGATGCTTGTTTTTTTCTGAAAGGAAGGCGTACATGGGAGGTTGTGATTTACAACTGCAGTTCAGTGATAGCTAAATCTGACTTGAGGGCTCTCAGTGATCCAGCCTCCCGACTCAGGGAGCTGAGCTGGAATAACTTCTTGTGCCAGCTCAGGTTTGCTCAAATAGGCCTGATTGGTTAACTCAGTGCCAGCCTGTTTCATGTCAGATGTGCCATCAGCATGCAAAGAGAAGCAGGGTTTCGTTGGACCTTGCTCAGCCTGTCTGGGGGCCTTTCCATCAGCCTTTGGTGCTCTCCTCCCACCCATGGAATCTTCCAGTTGCTGCCTCCACACATCATCACCCCCAAATATAGATCACAGCCTTCTGTGTTTCTTTCCACTTTGCATATTCAGTGTCATGGACCTTCTTTGTCCTTGTCATGGACCTCTCTTGTCCTTGTCATGGACCTTCAGGTGAGCCTTGCCTGGCTCGCTGTGCACACACCACCTCCACTGTCACAACACCAACCTTCCCACACCATGCCCTCCCCAAGCCACTGTGAGAAAAACATCCCTCTTTCATCTCCTGCAGACAGGATTTGCTCCCTGAAGGCATCCAGGCAGTCTCATGTGTGGGTGCTGCTGTGGGGAGAAGTGTAGGACCAAGGTTGTGGTCCAAACCTGTGGAAAAAGCCTATAGGAAAGACAAGGATACTGGTGGCCCCTCACTACTGTCTGTGCAGCAAGGATCTTGGATGGAATTTGTGACAGGGTGAAGATGTTGTGTGGAGAGTGCGTGGGAAGCCTTGCAAGGCTGTTAACAAAATTCCTTCTCCTTATTGAAAGAGTGGCAACCTGGGGAAGAATGCACATCCATAGAAAAGCAAATCTCAAAGAAACTGAGCCAAAGGAATCAAAACAGTGCTGGTGGAAAGAGACCCTTGGAAGTCTCCAGCCCAGCCTTCCCTGGAGCAGGATGAGCCCAGGACCAGATCAGAATAACCAAGGCTTTGTACAACTGAACCCTGTAAATACTGGGGGATAAAGACTCTCTTGGCAATGGGCCCAAGGCTGCACCACCCTTCTGGACAGTGAATGTTTCCTAATGCCTAACCTGAACCTCTTAAGCTTCAGTTTGTGCTTGTTGGCCCTTCCTGTACTGTCTGGCATCAGTGACAAGAGTTTGGCTCTGTCATCCTTGTGTATTGGCCCTTCAAAAGGTCACAGGCTGTTCTAAGACATTCTCAGTCTCCCTTCACCCAGCACAAGATGTGATGCCTTCCCTCCACCTCTCTGCCAAACCTGCCTCTCCCTCCACCTCTCCTGGCAGGTCATGTGCCCCAGACTTTGCCCATCTCAGTTGCCTTGCCTGGTCCCTCTCCAGTTTCTCCCCATTGTTTCTGAACTGGCAGCTCAAAACTGAATGCAGTGCTCCAGGGGCACTGAGCACTGACAGGAACTTCCTCCTGCTTTCAGCTGTTCTCCACACAGACTCCAGCAGGCAGCTTGTCTTGTTTGCAGTGAACGACTGCCAGCTCATTTTCACGCTGATCTCCTCCATCACCACCAGCCTTTGGCAGCAGAACTGCATCTCAGCCAGTCTGCTCCAGGTTCAGCTGAGTTTTCTGCTTTTCCTGCCCAGATTTCCTGCCACTGACACTGTTGGGAATGATGATGCAAAAGCCTCTTTAGTTGTTCCCAGACAGATGTGCTCTCCTGTTTCATCATTCTGCATGCACTGTCCAGATCTTTGCTGCTCCCAGGGCCTGTGCCAGGCTTGGAGACTGGGCTTCTGTTCCTGTCCAGGCTGTGGTCAGGGCTGTGCCACATCCCACTGCTTCTCACCACAGTGAGCAGTTCCAGACTGAGAGCACTGAGAGCTCTGCTGACAGCTGTACCTGTCAGACTTTTCCCAGAAAAGCTCCTCTTTTCTTTTCCAAAATGTGCACATGGATGCCAGTGCGTAAATGCAGGCATGACTGCACACAGACAGATACACACACACACATAGACACACAGACACACAGAAACACACACACATAGAGACACACAGAGACACACAGAGACACACACACAGACACAGACACACACAGAGACACAGGCCGACAGAAACACAGACACAGACACACAGACAGACACACACACAGACAGACACACACAGACACAGACACAGACACACACAGAGACACAGACAGACAGAAACACAGACACAGACACACAGACAGACACACAGACACAGACAGACACACAGACACACAGACACACAGACACACAGACACAGACACAGACACACAGACAGAAACACAGACACAGACACACAGACAGACACACAGACACACACAGACACACACAGACACACACACACACAGACACACACATACACACAGACGCACACAGGTCTGTACACGTATTTCCACATGTGCACACCACACACGTGCGCATGTGCAGCCACTCACGTGCACAGAGGCCCGGGCAGGTATCACACCACACAATGATTTGAGTGGGAAGGGATCTTAAAGCTCATCTGACTCCAACCACGTGCCATGGGCAGGGACACCTCCCACTGTCCCAGGCTGCTCCCAGCCCTGTCCAGCCTGGTCTTGGTCACTTCCAGGGATCGATCCAGGGGCAGCCACTGCTGCTCTGGGCACCCTGTGCCAAGGCCTCCCCATCCTCACAGAGAACAATTCCTTCCTAATATCCCATCTAACCCTGCTCCTGTCAGTGGGAAGTCATTCTCCTTTATCCTGTCCCTGTCCCAAGTCCCTCTCCAGCTCTCTTGGAACCCCTTTAGGCACTGGAAGGAGCTCTAAGGTTTCCCTGGAGCCTTCTCTTCTCTGAAAAAACCCCAAACCTCCAGTGAAGTGTCCAGCAGCAGTGCCCACAGGATTCTTGGGACAGGGCATTTTGTTATCCTGGTCATCTATTCACCATGCTGTAGTTAGTCTGGACCAGGGCATCCAGCCCCTGGGGCTCTCTGAGCAGCAGAGGTGTCAGGGCAGTGGGTGTGGTGACATCTGTGTCCCACCAGGGATCCATCCCAGGATTCATCCTGCAAGCACAGGTCCAAGTCCATCATCCTGCAAGTACAGACTTCCCCATACCTGACCAAGGTTTACTCATTTCCAGGACATCCAAATAGCACCTGCTACCACCCCAGCTGGAAATGGAGCAAAGAAGGTCATGATGAGGGACCTGCTGACTATCTGGAAAAAAGATTTGTTTCCCAAGCTATGAAGATTCTGGTGCCCACTTTCATTCTCTTGCTAAAGATCTGTGACACCTGTGGCTGGACTCCTGGGGACAGGGATGCACTGTCCCAGAGTGGATGCACAGTCTGTGTGGAGAACGTCTGGAGTAAGGAAGAAGCTACCTGTGATGATGACTCCATGGGAAGGTGAATCTACACCCTTTCTGGAAAAAGTGAAGCATTTCAGAGCTGTTTGAATCTGACTCAGTTTGGCCTCTGACTGTCATATAGCCTGATATGGGAGATTTCCATAGGACCATCACTCTCTGTCTTCCCTGTATCTCGTGTGCATGCTACTGCCAGATCTGCCTTGGGCTCAGAAAACAAAGTCAGACAACACAAAGCTCTGTGCATTCATTGCAGTGACTCTTGCTGAGTGACCCTCAGGGTCTTTTCTCCCTGCCAGTAAACTTCTGACCAGAGCTTTGGTTCTAGCACTGCCATGACAATAAATACTTCAATTCCCATGAGAATTGAGATTATTTCTGTGACTGGGATTTTAAAAGTCACAAGGATCCAGTTGGCAGAACCTGCAGGGTTGATCCAGGGGCCTGCAAGGGAAAATACCACCTGACAATAAGAAATGCAGCAAAATCACAAGTTTATTGTTTCTGTACGCTCCATGCAAAATGTCAGGTTATGGTAGCATTCATCAGGGTGTCTCTGTAAATCGGTCATGATGATTTACCTTCCTTGTTCTCAAACCAGAGACACTCAACAACAGTTTGTGTAGTTGCTGGGAGTTTTGGGTGAATTCCCTGACCCTAGTCCAACCTCTTCTTCTTGCTCCCATAGTGGCACTTCAGAAGACTCGCAGAGTCTCTCTCTCCTATTCCCAAGGCAACAGCATCATGGAAAACTGGCAATAGGATCATGAACCCACACAATGATCTGTAACCACAGAGAGAGGACAAATCCAGGATTTACTTCAAGAGGCTCTTGAGGAACTGGCCCAAGGCCTGAAGCCTTGTTTCTTCTGTTTCATATTCATTTTAATGACATTTCCTCCATGCTACATCATCATGTAATGTGGTGTCTTCTTTCCCACTCATTTCTAATGAGCCATTCACAACTCCCTTTCTGTGAAATATTTTCTTCTGAAATTCCTCGTGGAAGACACTGTGCTGTGCTGTCAGTGCTCACAGCCACAGGATTGCAACTGGAGCCCTCCTTGCCCTGTGGACAGTGCTCAGCAGTGGGGACAGGGACACTCATTTTGCATCAATAGCCTTGCCCCAGATGATCAGAATTATTTTTGCCAAGCTGAAAGTCTCTTGAAAGAGTTTAAATTTTTAAAGAGGAAAAAACTGGAATGTCTGACATGGAAAAGTAGTGAAGAGAGCACCTAAAGAAGGCTACTGTGACTAATGTCTTACCTAGGGGCTCCGGGAGTTTCCAGTTTGACAAAAAAATGCTTGTGGGAATATCTGCAGGGAATACTGTGAACATTTTCAGGGAATGATGAACACCCTAAAGTGTGAGATTCTCAGAGGAATTTGAGCCTAGTGATGTATGCTGAGGACACAGGAAGCAAAACGTCTCCATCCATGACCATGTCAGGATCCAAGTCCTCCACACTCCCTGCTTTATCTTTGCCAGACAGAGAAGCTGCTGACAATGTCCAGGGCTGAAACAAATTTGGATGCTTGAAAAATTAAAGTAAAAAGTTAAAAGGATTTGTTGAAGGCATCTGAAGGTATTCCTGCACCTTCTCCAACTCAGCATGATGCTCTGAGCTGGTTTGATGGTTGTACAGAGCAAAAATGACCCAAAGCCAGGTCTCACCCCGCTGATACCTGTTCAGGGAGCACCTGAGGGGCAGGAGGGCACAGGGAGGGGGGTTCAGCAGGAGGTTTGACACTTATTGTTCACTAAAGTGAGCAGCCCAGCCTAATACGGGTCATTCACTCCCCACTCCTGCCCGGTCAGCTGCAGTATTAGCGCTGGTCAAAGGTCTCCCCAAACATTTACCATCCATTAAAAGCTAACCTTTGCATGGGATGTTTGAGCTCTGAGTAGCTGCAGGCGATGTGTGGGGCTCGCTGCCTCTCCGGGGGTCTCTGGCTGTCCAGCCCAGCTCCGCCCGTGCAGGGAGAGCAGCATTCCAGGACTGGACACTCCCTCCGCTCCCACCACTCCTCCTGCAGCCCCAGAGCCCTGAGCAGCTTGCTGGCAGCTGGACATTCCTTGTGGGCACTGTCAAGTTTGCTGGTCTTCTCCCTTCAAAAATAAAGAGCAAAATGTATTTGAGATCAGAGCTTAGTAGGAAATGGTTTTAAAAGGTTTTTCTTTCATTTGCAGGACAGGTTTTCAAAGATTTGGAATTTTACCCATCATATATTGTGATCAAAGCAGAAATCACGCAGTGTCAGTTTGATTTTTCAGTGAGGTCTATCAGATTTGTCATTTAAATTTAACTTGGTGGATGGTAACCACATCAGGACGGTGCTTTATGTCCGGCAGCGAGAAGGAGAGAAAAGGGAAATGCTTATGAGAAAGATCCTAAAGGATTTGACAAAGCTGCAGAGAGCTCAGGGAGAGCTTTGCTGCACTCAAGACTGAGCAAGAAGCTCAAGATCTGACTCAGTATCAGAGTTAAATGCTTAAGATTAGGCTTATGGCTCCATTAAAGCCTTTTACTGTATGGGATTGGATATGGCAACAAAGCAGAGGCTTCACTTTAGGCCTGAAGAGAGGTATAATAACAATAACAACAATAACAACAATTTGGTGCTATGATTGTTGTTGTGATTGTTGTTGCATTTCAGTTGAAATAGAAACATGGTTTAATTAATATACACACTAATCTTTAACCTATAAAAACAAAGAAACCCTGTGGACAGTTAGAATTAAGACTTTAACACTGAGCTGGACCCAGTTCCAACATTTTAACTGGAATTATAAAAACTTCTTGTCAAAACTTGGGGAGATGTTGCTCTAAGGGCAGCTTGTTCCATCTGCACTCTCTGATGACCCTTGGCTGTCAGTGCTGGGTTCCTCCTCCTTTTCTCCAGCCCCAAAGTTTACAGAGCAGAAGCAGCAGCCCTGGTTCATTCTCTCATGCTCTCAGCTTTGTTTTCTTTTTCTAGATCCCGTGTGCAAAGGCACACTACTCCCTTTTGCTTCACAAAAGGCATTTCTTATGTTTTCCCCTTCCTTCCCTTTCTCCCCTATTTTCCAGTTACCCCTCCTTTAAGCACCTCTGTCCTACCTCAAGGTCTGAGAGATGCTCCTGGCAGACACCTGCTCAGCCTCACTTTGCTGGCAGCCCTGATCACCTCTGGTTTCACAGCTCCTACTTTGGAGACAGTTTGCATTTGTTATTTTGGCTTGAAGTGTTGCCATAACAAACCAGCATTTTCCTGAAAATAAAGCATAATATATCCTTGGTAGTGTTTACATGGGAGAAAAGGGATTTTGTTTTTCCTGATGTTTAGGGGTGCTCAGATTCTAGCTGTGCCTCTGGAGGAACCAGGGTGCTGTGCATTCCCAGTGGTTTTCTTATTTAAGTACTCAAGCCCTCAGAGTTGGTGGGTTTGGGTCTGAAGCTTTGAGCTGATTGTTTTCTGGATTTCAAAATGTTTGGACTTGAAATGAAGGACTTCCATCTGTGAATAGGTACAGAAAAATGAATTTGGGTTTAAAGGTGCTGAAGGGCTGCTCCTCACACTGCTGCTGCTTTTACCCTCACAAGGAGAGAATTCAAAAATTCTGAATTCCAAATTCTTTATTATTATTGCTCTTGAGGAAGTGAGCTCTATGGAGTTTAAAAGAGTATGAACATGGGAAATGGAAACTGAAAGGGGCAGAAAACTTTTTAATTTTGAGGAAGGCTCTTCCAGGGGATCAGCACCTCCTGGCTAAGAAGGCATCAGCCAGCACGAGCATCTCTCAGAGCTCAGGAGAGATCAGCAGAGCTTGACTGCAGGGACAACTGAGACAGCCCCTGCATTAAATCAGCCTCACAAAATAAGTAGAAACTGCCTCAGAATGTCCCCATCAAAGCCTAATTATCTGCTGACTTCTTAGACATGAGAGAATTTTCTTTGTCTATTTAATTTCATGCTTATCATCAAACTAGTCATTAAATAGCTGAGTATTAGGGGAAAAATGCAAAGCTTTCTGGTCTGTCTTGTTTAATCCTTCAGCCCCTCCCTTCCCTCCTCCCCGTCCCACTTTCTCTCTGGCACAGTCAGGAAGAGGGGAGAGCAAGCAGGGCACTGTGGCAGTCCCTGGGTCCTGGTCTCCAGGTGGACAGGATGAGAGAGTCCTGGCAAAGGCTGGGATGGAAAATCTCCCAGTTCCATGCCAGAGCCCAGCTCTGGTTGCTGGTAATTTGGACTTGGCCTCCCATGGGATGTAGCAGAGGTGCAGAAGCCACAAAGACTAGGATGAGACCCAGAGGTCTGCTCATTACAGTGAAAATGAATTGTCTGTGAGTCAGGTGAATAATTGAAAACAGAACTAAAATAATTGACCAACAAATGGTGCTGGGCTTTTCTGTCTCATAACATATTAGTGGGGGACATTACATGAAATTGGAAAATAAAAAATTGTCCATCACTGGAAGGCTTTTTTATGTTGGATGAATCAAGGATGTGGAATTGCTGCTTTGGGCTATATTTGAAATCAGGAGCATAGGAACATTTAAGCAATGATTGGCTACTTAAAATTATGCCAGCCCTGTCCCACTGGGATGAGTTCTTGCTTTAGGTCTCAGCTGCTCTTCAGCTGGGCTGTGTGGAGGAACAGGGCAGGACTGAGCCTGCAGCAGCTTTCTGCAGCCTGCCTGGAAAACCTTGTTCTGGCCATGGCAGGATTTTGACTCCGCTAACCCAGGATACATCCAGGGAGGCAATTCCCAGCTTCACAAGGATTTGTGGCAATGTCCTGTCTGCTTCTCCAGGGCTTCTCCTTCTGAGGGCACATCACTGCCCAATCAGCCTATACAGCAAGGCAATCCCACCCAAAAGACCTTGATTAAGTGTTTTGCCTTGATGCCAATTCCTGCTTTCTGCAGTTTGGTTTCTAATGTCCAGGAGGAACCATTCCCTAGCAGCAACCTCCAAGCTGTAAACTTTTGACCTGAGCTAATTACTGAATTCACTTTATAGAAGTAATGAGGTTCTGAGCCTCTGCAATGCCTTGGAGGCTCTAGAGAGTCCGAGCCAAAACCTGAGCTCCCTAATCAGTTCTGACTCTGTTTTTTTATTCATTTACCGAGTGCCCTGAGGCACTGCCGCTCCTTGAGCTCCCTGGGAGGAGCTGCAGTGCTGCTCTCCCTAGTCTGCAACCAGGCAAACCATCCCAGTCAGAGCTGCAGGTACACTCAGCACCTCATTGATGAGAGGAGCAGACACCAGTGGGGACCAATGGTCACAGCAGCAGAGCCAGGAGAATTGTGCTGAAGTTTTTCCTCAAATCTACTAGTGGGCAACTGGGATCTCCTCCTTCTGCCTCAAAACCTCCAACAAAGCAGCTGATAGAACTTTGCTATCTGTGGGAGAGCACTTGGATAGCTGTGGGCAGTGTAATGATGAGAAGATGGCAGGTGTGGCTGTACAGGAACATTCATGGACACTGGTGGCAGGAGCACAGCAGGGACAGGCAGTGGGAACACTGCAGAGATGTTCCTGAGCTCTGGGGAGCTGGTGAAATCCCATCTCCCTCACTTTGCTGAGTTCTTCCCACTCGTTACAGGCAGGCCTTAACCAGCAGTCCAAAACTAAGCTCAGAAACGTTGTGGATGCCCCATCCCTGGATTTCTTCAAGGCCAGGTTGGATGAGGCTTGGAGAAATCTGGATTTTTTCCACTGGAAGGTGCCCCTGCCCATGGCAGGGGATTGGAAGTAGATGAGCTCAAAGATCCCTTCCAACCCAAATAATTCTGTGATTCTATGACTCTGTGATTCTGCCTTTCCCTGGGAACATCCAGGAACTGTCAGCAGCCGAAGAGCTGGAGACCTGAACAAACCCCTGAGCCCCAAACCCACCACTGGTCTCCAGTTGCTCATGGAGATGATGGTCCCAGCTTCTCCTCTCAAAGCTTCCCCTTGCCCTTGTGCTTGCTCTGTTTGTCCCTCTCTCTTACGTGCTGAAGCACCCCCAGGACTGACACTGGTGAGGTGACTGTGTCACCCAGGCCAGGACACTGCTGACCAGCTCCACTTCAGCAACCTCCCACCCTGGGGCTGCATGGTGAGAAGAGCATCCCCACTTCCCAAGAAGGGAATGGAGCAGGGAAGGTGTGCTGTCCCTGGCCACCATCACGACCAGTTTGAGGCAAGAATGGTTCTGCAGGCAGATGTGAGCTCTTGATGCCAAGCCAGCTGTGCTGCCATGGTGGGCTCCTGCTGAGCCTCACTGGCCTCGTCCTTGGGGATTCCAGGATGAGCTCTTCCCCACAGAGGTGAATTCCACTCCACACTGGGCAGGGAGGGACCCTAGCCTGAGTCACCCCCAGCCATGTCCTGCCTGCTCATGGCAGAGCCCAGGCAGACAGAGCTTGCTTTGCCTCTCTGTGCCCAGCCCTGCAGTGTGGGCAGAGCAGTGTCAGCTGGGCACAGGGAAGGCAGAGCTGCCAGAATGCAGGAATGGCCCTGCTGCTGCTGCTGCTGCTGCTGCTGCTGCTGCTGCTGCTGCTGCTGCTGCTGTGGATCCCAGGGAGGCAATGCTGGCAGGAACAGGGATTTACATTGCAAATCCACACAAAGCTGAGCTCAAGCACCCGAGGCCAGTGCAATCAGTACTGTGGTCTTGGCAAACCCAGCTCTCCTTGCTGAGGGTGATGTGTTTGGTAATTACATAAGATTGGCACATCTCTTCCTGCTCTTCCTCTGTCTCCCTTCAGACAGAGGCTTGGTTATTCAAAGGGGGAGTTTATGAGCATCCTTTTGTTCTGACAACTCAGATAAAGGCATTTATCACACAGGTTTGAAGCATCACCTCACCTGACACAGGCCACAGCAATTAACCTGCAATGCAAATGACATTTTTATTTTGAGCATAAAAAAATTCCCCCAAAATATATATGATACTTCTAATTTTAGCTTATAGTCATGCAAGTGAAGACTGTGGCATCTGAAACACTCAAAAATTCAATGTTTTAAAGCAGCTGTAGCAGGAAAGTAAAATCACGGGGGGAAGAAAGAGTGGCTTTCCCAACCAGCTCGTGCTGTGGACACTGGGAAAATGGTATTGGCAGGTGGAAATGCACCAAAGTTTTTGTTATCAGTGGAGATGGGCTGATTTTGCACCACTTTCTGTGAATAAAGCACTGACTTGGTGTGGAGGCTGCAGGGAAGTGATGCAGAAAAATCTTTGACTGGACAGGAAGGGATAAGCTGTGAGTGCCTGTTACCAACACACACTTACTATATTCTACAGTAATATAATTACAGCATATAATTTTATAATATTATATATTTTTTATAATTCATCAAGTTGTCCAGCAGAAGTTAAAACCTTATCTTGGAAAATTCAGATCAACAAGGATAGTAAGCTATAGCCAATTCAGTGGTGGGTGTGACCAACAGAGAGTGTTCTTGAATTTCAGATATCTTTCCAAAAATAAGAAGAAAAAATTATAAGAACTATGTTTAAAAAAAAAAAAAATCAATGTCTTCATAATGTATGGGCACTTTGCTGTCAGTGGAGCTGCCCTGGCTGTGGGAAGTGAGCACTCCTGAGTAGGCTCAGGACACATTGGTTTACCAGGGACTAAAGTGATTATGGGATAATCCAAAACACTTGGACAGAGCAATAAATCTTGGAGCTGTTGTGCCACCTCTGTCCCCAGCTGCTGCACCATCATGCTTGGGGCAGTGGCACAGTGCTGGCAAACTTGAAGGAGCAATAAAGGAAATCCATTTCATTAAAACAGAGAAGAGTGGTAGATGTAATTTTGCAGATTTCATTTGGTGTTAAACCCACCTGCCTTCTAGAGGGGCAGATAAAACCCTGAGTGGAATCAGTAACTGGAGTGGGAAATGCAACTGGACCTGGGAGGAGTCGGAAATGTGAGGTAAGAGGTGCAAGGCTGGCTGCTGGAGGTAGATTTTTTTGTGATTAGACCATTTAGTCTGGTCAGAAAAAGCTGATAAGCTTTAGGGAAAACAAGCCCTTCTCTGAATTTGAAATAGAAGCAGCAAATTGACAGATGGCTCAGGATAGCAGGAGCAGTTTGGTGGGGCCAGCTAATCACTGGAGATAAGATCTGCAACACAGGCACATGCCAGACCCCGCTGTGGCACCGTCCCTGTCCCTGCAGACATCCCGGCAGGTGGGGAAATGCCACCGAGCCAAGGAGTGACCTCATGTCCCAGGGGACATGTGCAGCTCCAGCTGTGGCAGCAGTGCCTGGTGCAGCCCTGCTGCCAAACCTCAAGCTCAGCCTTTGATGGGAGCCTCAATCTTCGAGAATATAAAAGCTCATGAGACACAATGTGCCCCTCCATCCCTTGGTTGGTGTTTTCCAGCCCCAAGGAAATATGATTCATGTTACCCACAGATACCAAAAGCATCTTGTGAGAAGATGGCAAAATTAAATTCCTCAGGTCAAGGTTTATAAGAGCATCAGGAGAGTCAGTGCTAGAGGTGGATCTCCTCTTCAGTAGGGTGTGTTGGGTACTGCATGCAAGCTTGGTAAAGAGATCCACTCCAAAGGGATCTCTGTCTCCAGCTGTGCTGTGCACTGGGTGTCACTACACACCAGAGCTATCAGAAACTCTCACAGAGCACCTGACCTAACTGGGAAGTGGCCTGGAAAGCACCACTCTGCTGTGGTTACACTGAGCAACACCAGGCTGGCTACTGTGGATTCACAGTAGTGAACCACTGTCCCAGGCTGCTCCAAGCCCTGTCCAACCTGGTCTTGGACACTTCCAAGGATCCAGGGGCAGCCACAGCTGCTTGGAGCAATCTGGGATAGTGGAAGATGTCCCTGCCCATGGCAGAGGGCGGCACTGGATGGGCTTTAAGGTTCCCTCCCACCCAAACCATCCTGGGATTCCATGATTCTGTGACTCTGGCACAGGAGCTGCTGGGCAGGACTGAATGGTGAATTCCATCTTTTATGCCTCCATCCTTTCCCCATACTTTCCCCTGGTCTCCATTAACACAAGAGCCTTGGGAAGGTTTTGTTCAGATTACTGGGGAAGGTTTTAGGAAAATTCCTCTGTGACATTCTTGAGAGAACTCTCCCCCTCACCACTGCAGACAATCCCGTTTTCTCCTCTTGGGGACTCGGGCTGGATTGACAGGAGCCGACATCCATCCTGTGGGTGCATGCAGCTCCTGGGGCCTCTTTGTGTCAGGCTGCTTTAACAACAAACAGAGCACAGCCCCTGCAGCATCCCAGCCAGCCAGGGAGACAGGAGAGAGGAGAGGAGAGGAGAGGAGAGGAGAGGAGAGGAGAGGAGAGGAGAGGAGAGGAGAGGAGAGGAGAGGAGAGGAGAGGAGAGGAGAGGAGAGGAGAGGAGAGGAGAGGAGGACTCAGCATAGCCTGCTCCTTACGCCTGGATTACCCTGTGGAGGAAATGCAAATGAAAATTATTTTAATTTTTTTTTTCCTTTTCATTTTAAGATCTCCCATATTGACAAAATGTGAGTATGAGGCAGATTGACATCTAGATTTGACTTGGGAAACAGTTCAGCATTAACCTATTAAGCTAATGAACTCCAGTTATCCGGATTGGTTTGCCAAAATTAGACCCAGGAAATGGCTGTTTATTCAGTGGGAGAGAGAACATAAAAGATCTGCCCTAAAATTTCCCAAAGCAGCTGATGATGTTGTCTAATTTCAATGAAATTCTTAACCTGACACATTTCAGAGAGACTGACTGTCAGGGAACAGGAAAAATCAGGATAATGGCACATGGTATTGCCCACAGATTTTAAGATTTTCCTGTGTAAGTGTTACATGATACATCCAGTCCAGGGTTAATAGTGCCCAGACAGAATCTGCCATCATACATTTATGTATCAAACGAGATTTCCCAGTAAATAAATTCAAAATATTTTCAAAGCCAGAGCTTTTAAGGCCAAAACTCAGAGATTTCTGTGGGATTTGGAATTGAGGGGGATGCCATTTCAGTTGAAGGCAGCTGCAGCTCCTAACAGGTTCCTGATGCTGGGCAAAAGGAAGGAGCAGGATTATTAGAATTTGATTTGTGCCCTGTCTGGGGAAGGCAATGCAATTTTTTGTCCCTTCTGCCTCCTTGGCTCTGTTGGAGAAGACTCTTTGCCCCTGTTTCCTGAATTTCATTGATAAGGTCAAACAAGCAGGATCACCAGGGAAAAGGCACGAGGAAACTCAGTCCCACATGGAGAACTGAGTTGTGTTTAATCATTATTATGATAATATAACATTTATAGTGGAGGCGTGGGGCTGCTAACAGAGCCATGCAGTGCCTGCACCAAAAATCCATCAAGGTCATTATTTCACCTCCAGCAGCCCCGTGTGGCTGCCAGCAGGGAAGGATGAAAGCATCAGGAAAATGCACTCACCCAGGAGATTCTCCAAACCTCCAGACATTTGTGCCTC
This sequence comes from Sialia sialis, assembly GCA_009812075.1. Taxonomy (NCBI): domain Eukaryota; kingdom Metazoa; phylum Chordata; class Aves; order Passeriformes; family Turdidae; genus Sialia; species Sialia sialis. The sequence continues at coordinate 18,304,462 of VRYO01002482.1, forward strand.
AAAGATCCTTCAAGCTGGGGGATGCTGCAGTGGTCTTAACCACTGGGTATATTTTGTTCCTATTCCTATTCCTATTCCTATTCCTATTCCTATTCCTATTCCTATTCCTATTCCTATTCCTATTCCTTTCTGCCATATTTCCCTGGCCTCCTTACAGAGGGGAGGGAAGGAGTGAAATCACAGTGAAGCTCCTTGACTCCTTCTTCCCTCGGTCTGGCCTTCTCCATCCTTTCCATATCCCTTTTCCTGGGATATTTATACAGAAGGCAATGACAATCTGAGCATTTGTGACTCTCACAGCCACAGATCAGTCTCAAAACTGACTGTGACAGTCGTGCAGAAACATTCTTAATTCGGGAAGATAAGCAGGAAGGTGCAATGTGTTTTTAAAAAGCTCCTTACCCAGGGAGACCTGCATCCAGAACATCACCCAAGACCCCGAGAAATTTGATAGATGAGTCTCCAACATTCTTGTCATGTCTCCCCTTCTCGTTTTGCCCCCTTCCCCAGGCTGGAAGTGCTGAGAGGCATGCTGTGAGGTCTGCCTTGTGTCGGGGAGCCTGTCAGAGCTGGGACATGCAGCCCATGGCCTGCAGCTGGACTCTCAGGAGTCTCCATCAAGCACTCATCCAAACGTCTCTCCCGGGCGGAATGCCCTGGGGTTCTGCACTCCTTTGTTTTGAAAGCCACAGTTATTTGTATCAGCAAAGCATGCTAAGAGTGCCCCAAAACGACAGGGAGGGGGGAGAGAAAAAGGGAGCGGGCAGAGAGTTTCTGTGCCTGATGGGATCACGCTCAGAGAAACAGGGAGAGATCCATTACTGGGGTCTGATATTAAACAGAACATCAGTGTTTTTGGAGAGAGCCCCAAGTGCCATGGCTGTGAGGGGACACGGACTGGTGCAGGCAGAGCAAAGGACACCCTGTGAGGATCCAGCGCTCCCTTGGGTGCTGCCAGGCTTCACAGGGCAGAGGAGGGCAGTGGGGAGCAGCAGTGGGGTTTGAAAGCTGCTGCTGAATGCACACGGGGTCTGCAGATTGTGTGGTAGAGAAAATCGCCCAGTTGGGCTTCTGGGAGAGCAGGGAATATGAAATCCTTTTTCTCCAGTAGATGCTACACAGGAATGACCTGGGGACATGAGAGACAGTGATAAGTGACTCTCTCCATCCCCTTTTATCCTGTTTACAATACAGAGGCTTTCCTTGAACAAAACCCTTTTTTTCCTCTCCATGCTCCTGGCTGTTGTGTCTAAATGAGCCAATTTGCTGAAGGACTCCTCCTGGAAGGAACTGAAGTCTAACAAGAATAGACGCTGGGTTGCAGCACAGTTGTTTCTGGCAAAAATCAATTTCTTCACAAAAGAACAGAAATCTGTTCTTGTATTTCAGTGCTTGCCATTTCATCAGGACTCCTGTGATACCTCTCACAGCCTTGGCCAGGAGGGAATCCCAGGCTCTATTTCCATTCAACCTATTTCCAGAAGTGTTTGAAAATGGGGTCTAATGGCTCAGAGAAGGGGGAGCAAAGGATGGGGAGTGGATGTGTTTGTTACTGCTGCAGTTAATGGTTTTGTTGATATGCTGTTTATCCCTGGGCTGATGTGATTTCTGGGGCTTGAGCTGCTGTTTGACATCCAGGGGATAATCTCTTGCCAGAGGCCAGGCTGGCTGCATGGCAGGGCAGGGCAGACTAAGTTTGATGCATCATCTGAGACACAAGAGATGGACCCACAGGGACAGAATCTCTCATTAATTAAAGATGTGGTGTTGTTTCCCTCTTTTCTATCTGTGTGCTGCTCAGGGAGGTGCTCTCCTGTGACAAGGCTGCATTCTTCAGGTGCTCATACTGAACTGCAAATGAGCAACAACAGAAAGAAGCCAACGCTTTGAAGACTGTTCCAGCCTCCAGGTTTCCCAATTTGGCCAGCCTCACATCAGGTCTGCCTTCAGCTTCCCCACTTCTGAAAATAATTTCTCACTTTTCCTCCAATGTTTGTCATCCTTCAGTAGCCTGAATTTTTGCTGTACAGTTATTTTGGTTTTGCCTAGGTCAAATGCAGGACAAGGCTGAGGTTGCTGAAAGAAGTTTAGGATTTAAATCAGTGTATTTTATTCAGTAGTATTAGAGTGGATGGAGCCAGTTTAAGACATTATTCTTGTTGATAAAGCAGGTTTCCCTTCACACCACAGCTGGGACAGGCAGCATAAACCCAGAAAAGGGCAGAAACAGCTCAACATCAGGGGGAATTAAAGCCTGGGGAACAAGTATAAAATGACAACATTTAATGGATAGAAGAAAAAGTGGAGAAGGAAAGAGCTGAGTGCTTGTCTGGACCATGAGGACAGAGGCTATAGGCTTTTATTGATCTTGTGGTACAGAGTTTTAATGCTTTATAGAATACAAGCCTTTCCCAAATTTTCCCAAGCTCTTATTAGCATGAAGTGAGATTTGTTGACAAGAACTATTTCCCTTTAAAACACAGTGACAAGACAGAGTTATGGTCCTAATCTGAGCTTTTTAATCAGTGTTTGTACCTGTGCCTCTGATGTGCTGCTGCTCTAACTGACTGGCCTATACCTCCCTACCATGTTGATTTTTATTATAATTCACCTTCTCTTTGCTTTTCCCATGAAGTAAAAGGTGGCAGGAATTCAGGTGGCTCAGCAGACTCTGACCATAAAAATATTGGGTGTTGTAGCCCAGTACATACAAGAAGAGTTGTTGCTTCAACTGTGGTGGATTATCTGGTCCAAACAATGACGAGTAAATGAAACGCCCCAAAGCAAAGCTCTGTGAGATAGGACAGGAACCTGCAGTTCCACCATGAATGGGTGACATTCAGCTAGAGAGAATTTAGTGTATTTCTAAGTATGGAGAAAAATCAGGATTATTAAGAAAGCAAAACTATTTGCAGGGAGGACACCCTAAACTGACCGTGATCATGTGTGAACAAACCTGTGAAGTGCAGGCAGTTCCCTGGCAATGAAACACTGCACAGGACAGCAAGGCAGGGTGCAGGACAGGTGTCATGATGGTGGAAGAGCAGGAAGAGCTGTTTTAGAAGGCATACCTGCATGTAGGCTTCATCCTATGAGGAAGGAGATATCAGCTCAGAATCTGCATCTCCAGGTGTGCTGGTCACCTGGACTCCCAGCGCTGACCTGGCCTCTGGAGCTCCCACCTGCAGAGCACCAGGAACCTGTGGAGCTGCTCCAAGGCTGGAGCCCTCAGCGCAAAGCCAGGCTGGGAGACCTCAGTGGGCTCACCTGGAGAAGGGAAGGCTCCAGGGAGAGCTCAGAGCCCCTTCCAGGGCCTAAAGGGGCTCCAGGAGAGGGACTGGGGACAAGGGATGGAGGGACAGGACACAGGGAGTGGCTCCCACTGCCAGAGGGCAGAGCTGGATGGGATATTGGGCAGGAATTGTTCACCGGGAGGGTGGGCATGCCCTGGCACAGGGTGCCCAGAGCAGCTGTGGCTGCCCCTGGATCCCTGCAGTGCCCGTGGCCAGGCTGGACAGGGCTTGGAACAACCTGGGACAGTGGAAGGTGTCCCTGTCCATGGCAGGGTGCAGTGGCACTGTACCATGAATCCACTCCATACTCTCGTGCTGGGGATGCAGTTCTGCAACCCCAGGCGGCTGTCCCAGCTGAAGCCTTTTTCCCTGTCCGTGCTGTGAGGCTGCATCCCGTATTTCCAAAGGTAAGGACGGAAGCAGCCACGAAAGTTTTATGAGGGAAGCGCCGCCCGAGTCCGGCCCCTCACGGCTCCGCCCCGCGCGCGCCACGCCGGTCCTGCAGCGCCCCCTGGCGGCCGCGCGGGGCGCAGGAGCGGGACCGCGGCCCGGGGGAGGCGGAAGCGGAAGCAGCGGGAGGCGGCGGGGCCGGAAGTGGCGGGAGGCGACGTGTGCGGAGCGGAGCCGAGCTGGTGCGGGATGGAGGGGCTGTACCAGCAAACCAACAAGTGCGTGAGGGACTGAGGGGTGTGAGGGGCTGTACCAGCAAACCAACAAGTGCGTGAGGGACTGAGGGGTGTATGAGGGGCTGTATCCGCACACCAACAAGTGCGTGAGGGACTGAGGGGTGTGAGGTGCTGTACCAGCAAACCAGCAAGTGCGTGAGGGGTGTGCGGGTGTGAGGGATTCGGCAGTATCCTCAGAGCAGTTGCTGAAGGATCCGCAAACGCGCAGTGCGAGGCCGGCGGTGTGAGGAGCGAGGGCCGGGCCGGGTGTGCGGGAGCCAGGACCGACACCCCCCAGATCTCAGCGCCCTCTGAAAGCGTTTCCCCATAAAACCGCATCCCGGAGCGGGGCCCCGGGGGGAGCAGAACCCCGGGCCGCGTGTGCCACGTCAGCCCCAAGCCGTGGCTCGGCTGGCCCGGGGCACCGGGATCGGGGATTCCCGTTGATTGATGTCGGTTTATTTAAAGCACGCGTGTTTCTAAGGATTTTTGCAGCAGGGTTTGAGGGGTCTGGCTGCCGCAGTTTAAAGCACCTCGGGAGGCGTGTGGCTCCTTGAGGATAAATCCCATGTTTCACAAATAGTGCCGGTCTGGAGAGGGAGGAGTGGTGTGGGAATTGCAAAATAAGGCAGAAATTCCCGTGGTTCTGTTGCTGATCCACCTGGGAAAGGGGCCAAAGGACGCAGTTCAGCCAATATTCCAAATTTCCCTGGTAATTTGTATCTTTGTGGGGCTCTATTAAGGGAGGTGGGGTGGTAAGAAACTTGAATTGAATCTTTTATTGAGTCATAATTTCTTTCTATGTCATTGAATAATGATACAGGGTGACCCTGTAGGGAAGAGCAGGACATCCTGCTGGAGATCTGGAAATGCAAGAATGTAACAGCAGCTGATGTGGATGTGGGGACTGATGTTGTCCTGCTCCCATTTCTGTAGTGCCTTATTTTGTGATCATTACATGGTTCAGGTGGGAAAGGACCTTAAAGCCTGTCTAGTTCCAGAATCATTTAACAACCATCATTTTTTTTTCTTTTGTTTTCCTATGCAACTGCTTGTCCAACCACAGTAGTTTTTCCTTATAATTACAATCTTTCAATTTCAGTTGATGCCTGTGAATTCACATGTTATGAGACAGTGAAAATCACTCCTTATTCACCTTCTATTGGGTGTCTCCCCTCTGTCATCTCCAGACCAAGCTGAACAGCTGTTTCTTGTAGAAAAGCTGTTCTGTGTTTTCCCTTATCTTCACCTTGATTTCTGTTTTTAAATGAAGTACCTTTGTTGATGCATATGGGGTGAGAGCCCAGCTTGCTTCCTGCTGAGGCCCTGGGTTGGTGGTCAGGGGTGGGCTGTCTGCTCTGACACTCTGTTGCTGATTCCTGTGCTGTTCTAAAAAGTGCATTTCACTAAAAGAAGCTGAAAAGTGAGATACTGGAAGTGATTTTTTTGGCTGTTAACTGACTTCTCTGTTAATTTTCTCTTTTTCTCTTGACAGGCAGGTCCATGAGGTCCAGTCTTACATGGGACACCTGGAGACTTCAGACAAAGAGTCAGTGCACTGTAAGTAATGAGGGAGGGAGAGAGGTTTATTTAGTTTGCATCTTTAACCTTGTATACCTTCTCATTAAATTTACAGTCATTATTGGAACAAATTTAGCTCCAGAGTCGTCGTGATCAGCTGCTGAGGCACATCACCAACTCAGAATGCATTGAAATTGTATTGCTGTTTAACTTCAATAAGGTGATGTTTGTTGGAGTGTGTAAAACAGGGAGAGAGATCAGAATGCAGAAATTGAATTAAAACCTTTAGATAAATTAAAGTATGTTAAGCCACTCCCATGGCAATCTGGACAGATGCTTTGTATGAGGACAGAGCAGAAAACACCGGACAAGAATTTGCTTCATCTTTCTATTACAATTCTCTAACTGACAGAGAGTGCTTGCTGTGGGTGCTGCTTTAATGTCATAGTAGAATGTCAGATTTTTGGTGCTGTTAGATTTTGGTACTCGTGGTCAGGATGTCCGTGCAGGCCTTTAGCACAAACAGATCAGAAATCCCCACAAGGATGCACTCAGAGGTTTTTGAACACCTCGAATTAATGAACACTTTGGTGTGGACAGAACTGCAGGTTGGGAGCATCTCTGGGCTGGTTTGTTAGAGGCTCAGAAAGCTGAGATGTGACTCTGCCTGCCCTGCTGTGTGGTTATTCCCTCAGCATCCACCAGCTGGCAGCTTTGCCCTAAAGATGCTCAAGGCAGTTTTGGGGAAGATGCTGGGATTTTGTGTGCAGGATGCTCCTGCCATTCCTGCTGCATCAGAGTCAGAACCTGTCATTCCACCTACTGTGGGAAGTGTGTAGAACCATTAGGTCTGAAATTGCCTCAGTCAGTTTGGACTATAACCTGTGCTCATAAATGACTGTAATAATGAGATGCTCTGATATATGTGGCAGGACTTTTTACCCTAGTGCAGAATTGGCACATGTATTTTGGACCTGTATTTCCTGCGTGAGTCACTAATAATGGGTTTCATCAGGAACTTCTGAGGTGAAAGGACACTGCATTGACTGGATGCATTTCTGCACATGTTCACTGACTTCTCTTGAACACATTTGTGAAGCATGACTGGGCTCTAGGAAGGGCTGTGATAAATTTCAAAATATCAAAAAATAACAACTTTCTAATAATTCTGGTTGTGGTTTTTGTAATGCCAGACTTCCCAGACTGCTGTTCACTGGGGGTGATTTTGAAAGTCCTGACAATTACTAGAATTTGCCATTTTGCTTCTATTGCTTGAGACCATTTCAAGAGATAAGGTTATGTAGTTTACATAGTTTACAGTCAGTTCATCAGTTTACATAGTTAATAAATGAATAAATATATGTATATATTTCTCTCTTTATGAAGTTACTAGTGTGTATTTCAGAATTTATGGAAAACAGGATTATCCAAGGTTGAAGAGCAGGAATAAGGGCTGGGAAATCAAACTTGCAGTTTACCTTTTCCAGCTTTGAAAAAACAGTTCATTATTATTCAAAAGAATGTGTAGTGGTGTAGCTCAGTCTGACAGAAGTTGCTGTAACTGTCTGTCAGCTCTCCTGTGTTGAGATCAGCTGCAGTAAATGATGGAGGGATGGATTAGGACGATTGATTTGTCTCTGGATGTGAGTCAGTCACTCTTTGGCTCTGTGAGATCCAGGGCAAAGGTAAGGTTGTGTGTGCTCTTTGCATCTCTAGGTGCTGCTGAGTGTGGTTTTCTGGGAAATCCTGATATGTGGAGCAGCTGGCAGGTGGTTGATGATGCTTCTCTGTGTTCTTGTGACAGCAAATCCTGCTGAGGGAGCAGGAAAGGGCTGCAGGGGGAATGTAGGGGCTTGAAATCCTAATTCACAGAGCTGATGGGGAAAGATGTGTGGAATGAGCAGGGGATTTCCTAGGTGCCTTCTCAGAGCAGGAGGGAAAGGTGAGAGTATCAAATTACTGAGCTAAAGAAGTGACATTTCATTATATTTATAGTTCTCAGTTACCTGGTGCTTTTCATCCAGTAAAGATTTGCATCTGTCATGTTTTACATACTGCTTTGAATGCTTTTGAGCTTTTACCTTCATCAGACTGCATTTGTCTCATTCAAGTCAAATCCTGTTTTTATTTCCTTGCAGTGGTAGAAAATGAGGTTCAGGCAAGAATAGACAACATATTCAGCAACTTGGAACGTCTGGAAATCCTGTCCAGCAAAGAGCCTCCCAACAAGAGGCAGAGTGCCAAACTGTGAGTTCACTGCTCTGCTGTGATTGTGCAGGGTAGTCTTTGTAATTATTTTAATTACATTTATTGGAGCCCTTTGCCTTTTGATTTGTGTGAAATCTTTATACTTTGCATAACTGATCTCTGTGTTCTGCAGTAGTAAAATTGAGGCACGGAGGCAAAATCACTTTCCTGCATTTAACCTCAGGATCATGAGAATCATTAAAGTTGGAAAAGGCCTCAAAGATTGTCAAGGCCAGACTGGTGATGCAGTTGGATTCATGGCTCTGTTCTCAGATGAGCAGAACATGCACTTGGGTGCTCTCTCTGTCACTTGCTTTTAATGACATTTGTGGAGGTAGAGAGTAAAATTCCTTCATTTGGTGTCATTTTCTCTAGGCCATTTTTCAAGCTGTTAGTAACTGAAATAAAGAGGTTTCTAAAGTGAGCAATAGTTTGAGCAGGAGGTTTGACCACAGACATCAGGCTCAGTTATTAGTGTTGGGTCCAAAATGCCCTTGTAGATGGTAGGGGTGAATTTCATGTCACCTGTGTTAAAGAGAGAGGTCAGAACCTGATACAGTCATTGATTTCTTTGTAGAATCCTGCAATGGTTTGAGTTGGAAGTTCCAACCCTTGCCATTGACAGGGACACCTTTCATGAGAGCAGGATAGTCTTGTGATCAAACATTAAATTTTATTAATCATTAAATCAGGGCCAGTGGAGATCTGGTCATGATTTGTTTCAACCTAGTGGAGATGTCTGAGGTGTCTCCTGCATTGCACTGACTTTTGAGCCCCTTTTAATAAAACCTCAAAGTTCAGAACATGATGCTAATTAAAGAAACTGGAAAGCATCATCTTTTAGGTGAAGAGGGAGAGTCATAAAGTAGAACCTGTACAAATCTTACCATCTGTCCAAATCTGTGTTCAATGAGGAATGGATACAGTTATACAACACCTGAGGAGAAAATCCATGTCTCTTGGGATGGGATGTCCAGAGCAGCTCAGGGATTCTGCTTCACATTCTGTCATTAGCCTGGAGGCTAAATAATTGATTAAAATGAATGATCACGTGTGAAATAATCACCTGTGAAGTAGAAAATGGAGACAGGGAAGATGTAGGTGTGGAATTTCAGCCTGCATCTTGTCGAGAAATAGAACCCATCATTCCTTGTTCATTGCTTGTTAATTTACGATGCTCCTTTGTACAAAGGTCCCACAAAAGCAGAGTGTTTTTGTGCTGCTGACCCTTTGCAGGCGAGTGGACCAGCTGAAATACGATGTGCAGCACCTACAGACAGCCCTGAGGAACTTCCAGCACCGGCGCTACCTGCGGGAGCAGCAGGAGCGGCAGCGTGAGGAGCTGCTGGCCCGCACCTTCACCACCAACGTAAATATCCCTGCTGGGGCTCTCTGGGCTCCAGCAGCTCAAATCCAGCAGGGGGGAGGCAGGCAGCATGGCAGTAGGACTGCAGGAACCTGCTGGGAGTGACAGTAGAGAGGAATCAAAATGTGTGGGGATAAAGTGGAGCTCTTGTGAGGAAAAGCTGGGCTCTTACGGCAGCAGGAAAAACTGCTCCTGTTTTATCCAGTGCAGTCCCACCTGCAGTTGTAAAAGGGTCAGTGAGGTAGGTACCAAAGTGTACATTTTCACTTGGATTTGTGTCAAATGTCTGCCAGATCCTGAGGTCTGTGAAAAGCCTGACTTTGACACACCCCACTGGCATCAGGAGTCAGCAAACTTCAGTGAAGCCAGGCACAAATCCCACAGCTGGGACAAAGCCCTTGCTTTTTGCCTAGAAATGACTCAAAACTTTGTAATAATATGAATGTGTTCCACCTCTTCTTGTTAGTTCCTCCATTGGGATGTCCCCGTAGTGCAAATTCTTGGAGGAATTTTGCTTTCAGATTTCACTTCTCTGCAACTGAAAAGTTAGTCTTGGGATTTTTTTGGTGGGGGCATTTGTTTGCTGTTACTGTTGCTTTGTTTTTTGTTGTTCTTGTTTTTTTGTTGTTTTTTTTTTTTGGAGGGGTGGTGGTTATGTTTTTTTGTTTTGTTTTTTTGTTTGATTTGGTTTTTTTACTGCTATTTTAAAATTTTTGTTCAATTTCCCTCTTTATTCTCTCCTTCTTTGTTAAAAGCATCTCACCTAACGTTCATTATCTGTGTTTTCAGTCATTGTCAGGACAAGAAAGAAAGAATGTGAGCAATCCCAATTAACTGAGATTTTGTCAGTTCAGTGTATTTCTCAAAGCCTGCCATAAAGATAATGTCTGGTATTTTGTTGGCTATTTCAAGATTATAAACAAGGCTTGAAGGAAACACTGCAATTTGTTCTTTTTAAACACTCTGGTGTTTCCATGCAAGTAGGGACGAGTTTTCCCACAGGAAAATTTGCTGTTCAGAAGCAAAAAGTGTGTGAGTGGAATGGTTTTACAGAGCAGTAACAGATGCAAAATATAGAGCAAATGAGTTATTTTCTCCTTCAGATGTTGAAAGATATTGTAGATGAAGAAAATACACAATTACTTTGTATTTCTTTTTAGCTTGCTACAAAAATGTGGCTTTAAAATGATCCTTTAATAGGGAAATAATTTATTAATCAGTTATCAGGTTCTCTTGGTTACAGTTTTCCACAGTTCCTATGCATATGCCCTCCTGTTCTATCAGAGATGTCAGCTGAGGGTGTGAGTAAATCACTGGAACATCCAGAACAGCTTTTGGAAGCTGTAGCAGTGTTCTAAACAGTTTGCTTAGTTCAGAGTTAAGAATGGTCTTTATCTTTAGAACACTTCCTTGTACCTGGAGAAAATCACAAGCAGCAAAACGAGCTTGGTGCTATCCCATCCCCTTGGGAGTGGGGGGGGTCACAAATCTGCTCTATTTTTATTGCTGCCTTATAGTGGATTAAAAAAAACCTCGTAGAGAAATGAAATCTGCTGCTTTGAAGGTTGTTAAATACCTGGAATCAGAGCCATTCACATGGAAATCTAAGTGCTTCTGCTCAGACCCTTGTGTGACCTTGGTGCTGCATTCCCAGAAGCCCACTTTTGTGTGTTCTGTCACAGCCCCTTCAGCCAGGGCCCCTGAGAGCTCTGTCCCTGGTTCTTCCTTCTCCACAGTGAGCAGAACCCCTGCCCACGACACCTTGGGTCCTACAGGGCACGTTCACATGAACATTTGGGGTTTTTCCATTCTGCTGGACCTGAGTGTCACCTGCAGCTGCTGGCACATGGAGTGCCATTCATTCACTGTGAATTCTGCCTTGGGGTGCTTCTTCTGAGTACCAGGAGCAGTGATCAGTGTTCCCAACACTGGCCCATACCCCAGTTCCTGCTCTAAACCATGTGGGAGCCATTTCCTTGCTCTCTGGATGGAGAGGTGTCCAGAGAGCAGTGACCTGGAGGCCCTGGCCTTTGGCAGACAAGTGATCTGCGGTCACTTTGGGGTGATCCCATCCCTGCCTTCCTGTGCAGTCCAGATTAGAGTTTTACCCTTTTATTTCCATTTCAAGATTCCCAATTCCTTGTTGAGTGGATGTATGTTTTCTGGAAAAAAAAAAGGAAAATATTAATTTTTATTAATTTTGTTTTAAATAGGGCCCTGGGTGAGTGAACCAGAGCTCAGGGAAGCAGGACCATGTCTGTTTGCCCTCACAGCCAGAAATTTGCACTATTTTGTAAATGTTTGGAATGTCATCTCCAAACATATTTTCAGGCCTTTTGTTGCTCAGAAATGTGGTGTGAAATCTTCCACAGGTCTTTCACTTGCAGTGATCAATGACTTAGCACCTTCTTGGTGTTTAACACCTTGTTAAACACCTTCTGTTAGCTTTGATGTTCTCTTCTGCAGTACCCTTTCCTACTGAGATTATAAAAATTCTCTGCTTTTGCTCTTTTCATCCTTGAGATCTCATTGCAGTTGAGCAGCTGCTCATCTTTGCCGTTTATCTTCCTATCCTCTCTAAATGATTCTTTCCACTCAAATAACAATGTTGTCTTTAAAATCATTATTAAAAAGAAGTGTAAGCACAGTCCTGCCAGTCCTGTTGGGTTTTGGCCATGTGTGCTGGTGCATGCTGTGTTTCTGATTGAGCAGGTAACTGAGCCCCTGCTTTCCCCACAGGACTCTGACACCACCATCCCGATCGACGAAACCTTGCAGTTTAATGAATCCCTGCAGAGTGCCCACCGAGGCATGGATGAGCTTATTGGCAGTGGCACCAGCATCCTGGCGGGGCTGAGGGACCAGAGAGTCACATTAAAGGTGGGGGCATCATTTTTTACCAGAAAGTCCCCACATTTTTCTGTGTTCATGCTGATAAGGCTGAGTAAAATCAATATATGTGTTGTTTCAGTACATTGCTCTGAGCTGAGGATGCTGGAAAGGCCCAAACTTCATTTAAACAACTTGAAATCTTCCCATTTATCATCCTGTTAGTAACACCTTTATGATCTCTTGGGGCTGGCTGGTCTTCACCTGTGGGTCAGCATCTGGAGTGCTGAATGTTGTGTTTGTTTTTCTTTGGTTGGTGGTTGTTTTCCGGTTCAGGTTCAGGAGGGGCAGTAACTGCCTGGCAGGGAGATGTTGCTTCAGATGAGCATCACTCAGAGCAGCCACAAAGCTGGTGATTAAGATTAGTAATAAAGATAGTGCACCTCAGCAGTCCCTCCTTCCCTGCTGATAACAGCTGCATTTCTGCATGTCTCTTCATATTTGTCTTTTATTTTACAGATTGCTCGAAGTGATGGTCAATTCTGAGTGAAAGGCTCAAAGATACAAAAAAACTTTTTAATGAGAAGTCTGTGGGGAGAAACTGGACTTGTGAAAAATGTAGGGAAATGCCTGTCTGTTGTATTCATCTTCTGATGGGGACAACTGCTGTTCTCCCTTTTGTGACATTGCTTTGTTTTGGGATGTATTTACCAGTTTTAGACATTTATAATGACATCAGTCCCAGATTTGGTCATGTCTGTCGCACCTGCAGCTCCATGGTGTGGCAGGCAGTGCAAGCCTGGTCTGCACTCCAGCTGGCACTTGGGAGCTGAGCTGGGTGTGCACGGGCACTTTGCTGTCCTGACCGCAGGGTTCCAGGCTGCCTGGTGCTTCCTGAGCCCTGCACAGGGGCCAGAGCAGGGCTGCAGCTCCTTCTCTGCTCCCTGGTCTGTGACCAGGCCCTGCACTCACAGATCTTACATGGAGACATTAAAGCAGAGTGTGAAGCCGAGGTCTTTCCAAGATGAGGTTTAGCTTCTGGTTCAGGTCTCTTGTTCATGACCTGGTGAGTATGGATTTGTTCTATGACAAGGTCCACTACTAGAAAAACCTTGAAGAAATCTCAGTGTGTAGTTCAGTGTTCATTGTAGAGAAATGGTGTTGCTGAGCAGTCTGGCCACAGGGAGAGGTTCTGCTGCCAGCTCATGAGGAAAAGGCTGGAAGGACTCATTACTGGTGCTGGGAGAAGATTGGGGTTGTGAATGCTTTTAGGAAAGAGCACCTTCCTTGAGTTCCTGCATCCCTGAGAGGATTTGTCCACCATGTTGAGCACTGGGTTGCCTTGGTGGCTGATCCCATTGGCCTAGAGCTTCCAATCATCAGTGTCCCTGTGCTGCGTACAGGGAATTGGAGTTGATTCTGGGAAATCACTGATCCAAGGGAATGTCTCTTGAGGGACTGGATGGAACACAAGAATTCTGGAGGGTTCCTGAGAAGAAGGGGCATCCCACCACAGGAGAGCTCAGCAGTGCCATGGAGGAGCCCTGGCAGGACCTGGTGCCCTGCAGGGAGGAGGAAATGCTGTTCCTTGCAGGAGCACCAGTCCTCATGGCTGCTTTTGCTGCCTGGCTGGCAGTGACTGCCTGCTTCCTGCTGGGTCTCCTCCTGACTCTTCTCCAGCCTTTGCCAGCCACAGGAGCTCTGGGCCAGCCCTGCAGCAGGGAATTGCTGGGTGTCTGTCTGTGACTGCTGGTACACACAGTCTGTGCTTTTGGGGCATCATGTTCCTGGGTGTTTAGGGGAATGTTGCTTCTCCTTGGCAGGTGAGGAAATGTCTGTTAGTGGTCCTTTTCCCTTTAACTCAGTTTTTCTTACACTGACACAGACTTTGTTGCTTGAGAACATCTGGCAGAATCAGCTGGTGTAGAGACAGCTTACAAAGAGAAATGGGTTAACGTGGAATCATGGAACATCCCATGTTGGAAAGGCCTCCCAAGGATCCTTGAGTCCAGCTCCTGGCCCTTCACAGACACCCAACAAACTTCCCCTGTGCATCCCTGGGAGTGCTGTCCAAACACTTCTGGAGCTCTGGCAGCCTTCAGGAGTGACCATTGCCTGGGAGCCTGGGCACTGCCCAGCACCCACTGCAGGAAGAGTTGTCCTGATATCCAACCCAACCCTCCCTGGCCCAGCTCCAGCTGTTCCCTGGATGCTGTCACAGGGCAGAGATCAGAGCTGCAGCCCCCAGGGAGCTCTGAGTCCCCTCTCCTCCAGCTGAATAAGAAACTGCAGCTGCTTCTCCTACAGCCCCTCCAGACCCCTCCCCACCCTCGTGTCCCTCCTTTGGACACTAATGGCTTTATTCTCTGTAACTTTGTGTAGACTGGGTATAAATAGGTATGGAATGAATTTTCCTAGATTGTCACTTTAACTGATCCAGTTGTACAATTCCACTGTTCCATGACTGCAAGAATTGAGGAGTTTTCCCTTTCTATTGTTGGCTTTAATTTTAAAGCTTCATACTTGGTTTCTGTTCTCCCAGCAAGGTTTGGTTTTGCTCTGAAGCACTGTGAAAGGATTCTGCAGAGACAGGGAGGTGCTGAGCCTGAGAGCAGTCTGCAGGGGGTTAATAGGAGGTGTGGCAACCGGAGAAAATGGATTATGTAGGACTAGCAGAGACACAACCCAGCTTCAGTGAAGGGCCTAAACTGCGTTGAACACAAGACACTGATGATAGAGTTAGGCATTGCAAATCTGTGTTATATGGACTGAGAAACTTCTGCATGTGGGTCTAATATAGTTGGTCTTAATTCTGTCCTTGGATAGTCAGGTTTATACTCTAAACAATTCCCAATTTTCATATTTTTACTCTTTTGAGATGCAAAATAATGTGGACTAAAAAAGAGAGGCTGAAGTTTTTGTTTCAAAGTCGCCACATGGAATTCAGCACTGTGATGGGGATCTGTGCTACTGACCTGGCTCAGAGGTGAACGCAGTGTTGGAGCTCCTGGAGGGGGGTGTTCTGTCAGGGACAGCCCAGATGTCACTGTGAGGGACTGTCCACTGGCCCTGCTGTGGCAGGAGCCCTCCTGTGGGTGTGAGGAGGGTCCTGGCCAGTGTCTGCTGTGCCTCAGTGCTCTGTCTGCCCACAGGGGGATCACTGTGTCCAGCTTTCCTGGAAGGGTCCTTCTCTCCTCCTGTGCCCCTGGGACTCTGCAGCCCTGAGTCCTCTCCCTTCTCCCTGCTCAGGGCAATATCCCACCCTGACTGTGCCTGGAGCACATCTCTGTGCCTGGATTTCATACTGTTTCCTCCAAGAACTGCCCTTTTGTGTCCCTGCTGCTGATGTAATGGTGGGATCCATATTGCTTATAATACCAGGTGTACTGCCTGCAGCACCCCGTGCTTGTCTGTGGAAGGATTTCAGGAAATGGCCTGAATTACATGTTTATCTGCCTTTTTTCTGCTATTTACCTTGTAAGTGTCTGGAACTTCTCAGTCTCTGTTGGTATGAACTGTTCTTCAGCAAGGGGAGCTCTGCACAAAACCTTGGCTGGTCAGAGCTCTTTCTAGACTGACTGGAACAGAACCAGGAGAACTCTTACTCCTCCCTAAGGAATACATTTTTCTGAAACACTTTTTATCTTGTCTCTGTCCAGACAGATTATTTTGTGTCTTTAACCATGTACCTGTTCATGTGTAAGGATTAATTAGTCCAAACTTGCAGTTGTTTCCAGGGTCCTGTGGCCACCTCATGTAGAATTGTAGGGATAGTTGGCTGAGAAAACTTCCATGGATTAAATCCATCACTCACCACCCATGATGAAATACTGTTGGCCTGTGGAATGAGAAGGCTCTGAGCATGAGGGTGATTGTGTCTTTGCTGTGTTGCTGTCCTCAGGGCACTCACAAGAAGATCCTGGACGTTGCCAACATGTTGGGGCTGTCCAACACAGTGATGCGGCTGATCGAGAAGCGCGCCTTCCAGGACAAGTTCCTCATGCTGGGGGGCATGGCCTTGACCTGCCTCATCATGTTCCTTGTCGTGCAGTACCTCACATGAGCTGCTGACCTGCAAGAGGACTGCCTCCAGGACTGACTTTCCTCTGGGTGCTGCTGTGGATGAGCCCTTCCCGTGGACTTCAGAGTTTACAAATCCCGCTCGGACAGTGTCACATGGAAAGCACATCAGGAAATGGATCTGTGTGGGGATGCTGTGCCTGAGAATGGCCCTGTGGAAATAACCCCTGGCCTTCACTGCTCTCCCCTCAAGCCTGCAGATTAATGGTCTGGTTAAGGAAGCAGAAGTGAACATGGTGCCCAGCTGTAGCAGGAATGTCCCTTTGGGCACACAGGGATGGCAGCATGCAAAGGCACAGCCTAGGATGCAGTGAGTCAGCACCAACATCTGCAGTTTCATTTGCTTGGAGGAGGAGGAGGATTTGTGGGAAAGAGTCTTAAAACACGGTTATAACCTCAGTTAACTTCACACACAGTATTAACCAGCACAGATCCCTGGTGTAGGCTGAAATGCTGCTCTTCTCATCTGGGGGATGTTCTGGTACCTCTCTCTGCCCTGCTGCTTCCCAGGGGATGCTGAGTGCCACTCTCCCTCCTGCTTCCACTGGGATGCACATCAGGGCTGTGGCATCTCCCTGGGCCTCCTACCAAATCCAGCCTCCAAGACTGACATTTCTAATGCTGGAGCACAGAGGTTTGGGGAGCTGTGTTCATTTCCTGAGATGCTGGTTGGGTTTGGGGCTCTGGAGCTGCAACTTGTGAGTGGATGGAGCAGGTGAGTCCCCCTGTGCTCCCTGGAGGTGTGGGATTGTTCACAGAGCTGGAACAGGTTTTTCACACCAGAGGATCAGCACAACAGGCCTGGCGCTGAAAGGACACTCAGGTGTCACCTTCTGGGGGTGGTGCTGGCTCTCACTCATCTCCTTGGGGTTGTTCCCTGTCCCAGTGAAACA
This sequence comes from Sialia sialis, assembly GCA_009812075.1. Lineage (NCBI taxonomy): Eukaryota > Metazoa > Chordata > Aves > Passeriformes > Turdidae > Sialia > Sialia sialis. Next base: position 18,321,356 of record VRYO01002482.1, read on the forward strand.
CTGGAGCTGTGAGACCCTCACCTCAGTCCAGCACTGCTTCCCTGCAGCCTGGGGGTGGGATAGAGGGGCCATCCTGGGATTTTGGGCATCCATTTCAATCACCCTGCAGATCCATTCCCATCCCCACATGTGGCAAGTCTGGAGCGTTTTCTGATGTCTGACAGTGGCACAGATGTGTCATATCCAGCTGATGTAGCCTCATGCTGGCAATTCCTTCCCTGTTCCCTGTCTGGAATGGTTGTGGGTCTCTGGATTTGTAACTAATCACAAATTCTACATTCTGTCCTCACTACACTGAGCTTTGCTTTCATTATCTGGCCTTTTGCAAACTGGGAGCAAGTTTTTTAATAACTGAAAAAAAATGTAGAAGGAATTTTAGGGAATATGGGCCATGAAACAGGGCCATGCTGTGACCAGAGCCAGGTTGGAGCACACCCAGAGTGACCAGTGACCCCTGTTCATGGGCTTCTCCATGTGCTTGATACTTTTGAAGTGTTTCCTGCTCTTGGACTTCCCCATTTGTCCAGGTTTTCCAAGGAAATACTGTAGCACAGCAAGCCTGGAACTGGTTTTCATTTGAGCCCAAGGGAGTAAGGAATTAAAAGGAAAAGAGGGAATCTGCAGTGATGGAGCATCTGTCTTGCTGTGTAATAGAAATCATAAATACAAATTTGCCTGAAATTTGTTTTGGATATGAAATCTAATGGTTCAGCCCTTGAGAGGGCAGCCAAGCACTTGCAAGGGGTCCTGGCAAATCTTAGTTCTGATGAACTGATCCAATTCCACTGGATTTTATACTATTGGGCTTTAGGGTTTAAGGCTGGCATTGTTTAAAGTTTCTGCAGTTGTGACCTGGTGTAGCAGGGTTTGTCTTACACCAGGGTGGGGCTCTGGCCAATCTCCTTTTGGGCTGTGGTAGGAGCCATAATACTTGGAACTGGATTGTTTCTGTTTCTGAGCCTAGCTTGGCATTTAATAGATGTTTTCCTGTTGATTTCTTTTGCTTTCTGGAGTCTCCTTGTCCCTGCACAGGCTGATTTCCCCTTGGTGAGCCAAGTGTCCTTGCTACCCATGGCATCCAAAGGTGACACCTGGGGCTTGAAGGAACCACCTGGGGAACTGGATTTGGGGACATGTGACATCAGGCATATTTGTAGTGCCTGTAAAATCCAGGGAGATTTCCAGGGGCATCTCAGGTGGTTTATGTGAACCCAGAATCCTCCATTGCAGTGGGAAATGGCAGGGACAGGGGTGGTTCCTTCAAGCCCCACATCTCCCCTTGGGATGCACTGGGAAATGAGCTGGAGCCCTGGAGGCTTTGCTGCTGTAGCTTGGTGGTGTTTCCTTCCTCACTCAACGCCTCACTTCTGCTTCCAAACTGTGGCACGAGTTCCAGCTCTGGGTTGAGCCGCTCTCTCAGGAGGGGACTGTGTGGGAATTCAGTTGCCTCTGGAATAAAACTTTTTACCAGTATTTTATACATAAAGGAGCAAGGGTGGGATGTGATTCATGTGATGTTCTGTGAATAAAGATTTTTTTCAACCAAAAGGAAGTGGTTTTTTTTTTACCTTAGCCAACATGTTGGGGCCAAAATAAACAAGCAGGACTAGTTCCAAGACTGATCCTGGTTCTCTGTGGGTGGAGGAAGGGTCTTCAGGGGAGGGGGCCACGGGGGTGCTGTGGGGGGCTCCCACTTGGGTCACAGGAGGAAATTGGTCCCACTGCCCTGGGGCTGGGAGGAGCAGGAGCCTGGGCTGGCTGTGCTGGACCTCACTGGTCAGGCTGGTGCTGAAAGGGAGCTGGACATGGGGGGGTGATGGAACAGGAGTGGGGGCAGCTGGGGGCACATCCAGGCCCTTGCTGTGCTCTGCCCCTTGGGTCCTGAGAGAGGCCACACCTTCCTTTCTACCTTAGTGCTGCAGGTGAGGGGGTTCTAATTAAGGAAGTGAAGGAAGAGCTTGGAGGGCAAAATGTGGCTGTTGATAAAGAGATAGTGGGTTTAAAATGTGAGATCAAGGGCTTGGATTATCTTCCTCTTGCTCTTAAGTTCTGTTTTGAAGTAATTCCAGTCCCCACAGCTACAAAACACGTCTTAAATCAGAAAACAGCCAGCAGAGAATGCAGAAAGTTATCAGTGCTGTAAGTATGAACTTGCTGCAGAGGTGGGACCAGCCCATGGCACTGCTGGGCTGGGCTGGGGCTGCACTGGGGCCTGTCCAGGGTGGGCCCTGAGGGGCTTTGATTCTGTGAGCAGCAGCTGGAAATGAGACTGATGCTTCAGGAGTGTGTTTGAGTGTGCCTCAGCATGTGGAAGAAATCCAGGTTTTATGTTTTATGTCCTGGTTTCATCTGGCATTGAGTTTTCTCCCCTACAGCTGTTCCCAGGGCAGTGTTCGGGATTTAGCATGGGAATAATGTTGATAACAGCAGTGATTTGTGTTTACTCTAAATCAAGGACTTTGCAGTTTCCCAGGCTCTGCCAGTGAGCAGAGGCTCAAGAAGCTGGTGGGGAGCAGGGCCAGGACAGGTGACCCGAACTGGCCAAAGGGAAATTCCACACCATAGAGTCATTCTGAGTATATAGCTGGGAATGGTGGGCTGGGAGGGGTCAGAGGGTGGTCAACAACTGTAGTGTCCCAGCACTTGTCTGTCTTGGTTTTATGTCTCCCCCTCTCTCCCTCCCTTATTATTCTTTTATTATTATTAATTATATCTAATTTTGTTTAATTATTAAACTGTTCATATATCAACCTGCAAGTTTTACTTTTCCCCCTCCTCTGATTCCTCCTTCTGCCTGTGTGGGGAGCAGTGAGCTGTGATGTTTAGTTTAGTTGCTGGCTGGGGTTAAATCTGAGAGGGAAACATTTTTAAACAAAGACTAAACCAGTCAGTATTTGATCACTTAAAACCAGTGAAATGGGAGTAAGGTATGTGCAGAATAGAGGGGGAGATAATGAGTGATAAGAGATAACGATTGGGTGGGACAGAATTAATTTTGAAGGAAGAGTGTAGATCAGTACCTAAGGATGTTTGTACTTGGCCCAAAGCCTGCTCTGCGTCTGCTTCTCCCTGCTCACTCTGCCTCAGATTAACCCTGGAATGTCTGAGCACAAGGGGATGTGTGAAAAATCGACCTCCTTTAGTGCAGCACACAGCCCATGGTAACACTGCCAGGGCTGGAAGTCTCAGCTGGAGGAGGAAAATGTCTCTTCCTGTGCCAGGGGAAGGTGCTGTGGTTCCCCAGCCCCGTGGGAAGGAAAAGCTCTGCCAGCTCCCTGCTCCTGCCCCACTGTCTCTCCCCAAGGCCTGTGGGTGATGGAGCCCTTCCCTCCCCACCCCTGAGGCTCCCTGCACCAGTGCCAGAGGATTCCCAGCATGGAGTTTCCCTCTTCCTCCCCAAGGCCTCCCTGGGCTCCTGCTCCACCCCTCTTGGATGTCTGTGCCTTGGCTTAGGGAGGGGTAAGGCCAAGATAAAGGAAAGGGGACAGGGGAATAAAGGATCAGAGTCCTATCAACGTTCACAGAAATGAAAGCCCAGCAGGACTGGAAATTATCCAGAGCTGCAAAATACAGGGCAGGAATGTTGTCAGGGCCCTTGGCTGTGCTGGACACTGCAAAAGGGAGCTGCTGCCCTGGGCCATTATGGGATGTCTGCATCGGGGGTGTAGGGATGGGGTCAGGAAAGCTACTTGGCAAGTGACAGGTCAGGACAGGAAGGCCGAGGAGAGTGAATCCTCCTGAGGGAACAAAGGGAGAAGTGGTGGCAAGGGACAGTGGGCTGGGGATGTCCAGACTGGAGAAGAGAAGGTTCCCAGGAGACCTCAGAGCCCTTCCAGTGCCTAAAGGTTTATCAAAAAAAGACAGAAAGGGTCTTCTTACACAGTGATAGGACAAGCGGAACAGTTTTTATCTAGAAGAGGAGAGATTTAGATTGGATGAGGATGGTGAGACCCTGGCACAGGTTGCCCAGAGCACCTGGCAGTGTCCAAGGACAGGCTGGCCATGGTTTGGAGCACCCTGGGACAGTGGAAAGTGTCCCTGCCATGGCAGGGGTGGCACTGGATGGGCTTTAAGGTCCCTTCCAACCAAGCCTGTGATTTTTGTCTCTCAATCCCATCTGCTCCTGGCAAGGACATCCAGCCTCCAGGGAATGGGGTGAAGGCTCTGGCACTGCACAACCCACCCAGAGACTGAGGATTCAACACAGGAGCGTGTGACAGCAAAGTCCTTACTCTGTCCCCAGGCTGGAGGTGTTCTGTGAAAAAATATTCTGTGTCCTGTGGCAAATACAAAACAAGCAGAGAGGACAGCCCAGTGATCCCAATACTAGGATTGGAAACATTCCCAGTGCTGAGGGAGGCTCAGCCAGCATTCCCAAAGCACAGCAGGAGCAGCAGAGCCACAGCCTCCCTCTGCCCTTTGTACTCCCTGCCCTTCTGAGGAGGTGGCAGGGGCAGGACATGCTCAGGGACACTACCCAGGCTATGGGATTTCAGGAAGTGACATTGCCCAGAATATAGGATTTCAGAATGTGCTCCAGGATATTTCCCAGGATATGGGATTTCAGGATTTGCTCCAGGACATTGCCCAGGATATGGGATTTCAGGATGTGCTGCAGGATATGGGATTTCATGTGTCTGGGTATCAGTCACAGGTGGGCTGCACCCACCCCACAAGACCCTACCCCACTTGTGGTCTGGGAGTGTTTGAAGTCACAACCACAGCCTTCCAAGCCTGGTCCTTTCCAGAAGGGCCGGGCCACTGGAGTTACCCCAGACTGGCGGAACAATGTTGCCCCCCCAGTGTTAGAAACCTGGAGGAGCTCTCCTCCTCCCCAGCACACACATGAGCCTCAAGCAGGAGCAGCTTTCACCCACTGCCACTTAAAGGAGCTCAGGCTAAGGTGCCCAGTTATGGCATTTACCTGTAAAATTGTAGTGCTCTGGCCCACAAATGCTACAGAAGAGCTGCTGCTGTCAAACCAGAACAATCACAGCTGGTGTTTGTCACCACTTTCATTCCAAGTGACAACAAATTAATGAAGGTGGAAAGGAGAGCTGTCACAGATGTCAGCACTTACTGACTCCAAAGAAAAGCAGTCACAGGGCATTTGAAACATCTTTATTCGAAATTGCTAATAAAAACATTGACATAAATTGACAGAATTTTAAAAGAATCCTAATTTTGCACAATTCAGTCAACATATTTTCTAGTGGTCGTATACAGATGGTGGAAATCCAGTCTTTAGAGGAAAATAAGAAGGCATTTATCTCTTTCTAGACAAAGACTATGTCTGGCTTCTTAATTCTTTATAGTTGCATTTTTAGATCCCATTTTGTATTTTGCATGTTTAGAAATATACTGCTTGATCTGAATGTTTTCAGTCCTAAACATGCATTTTTTACTGATTTAAACTATTCCTACTCCCTCCCTCCCTCCCCCAATACAGAACAGGTACCTGAGAGCTCTCAAACATGTTTTAAGCATTAGAAAACTGCAAAATTCTTAACGGAAACTAGAAAAGCACCACAGGGTCCTCCTGAAACTTCCCCTGTTAGGAGCTGTGTGTGATGCAAGGAACTTGCAGAGGATTCGGTTAAGGTCTGCCTGAGAAAGCCTCTCACACACAAAGGTGACAAAGGCAAGGCTGAAAGTGTGAAGGTGCAAAAGTTAAGGTCAGGATACTCTCAAAGCAGTCTCTGCAAATGACATCACGGTTTAAAATCCAAGGTGAACACTTGCCATACACTGAGTGGACAAACTCAGACTCCAACAAGATAACAAAAAGTGCATGGACAGAAAAAATACTTCTAAGTTTGGCTGCTCCTGATGATTTTAATCTCAGCCCCTAAAAATGAAGATAGTTTTTGCTTTGTAAGGACACAACTCCTGGAGCCTCAGTTGCAGGGAGTTTGCTGCAGCTCCCCAGAAAAATCTTCTCCCAAATGTCAGGAGAATCCTGACAGAATCCTGTCAGGATTTCCCATGTTAAAATGTCCAGCAGAAGTTCCACATAATCCCTCCATGCTTCCTGAGAACAGCAAGATGCTTAAGGCACAGGGTAGAAATTGCTGGAAGTTCCTGTTGGGTCCTGACTTCCACTGAAATAGGACTGTACCAGTTGCTGCTATGCCAGGCCTGAATTCTCCCAAATCTGCCATTCCTGCAGGACACTCCCCCCCATTGCTGCACCCTCTGCAGTGAGCACTGACCACAAGCAGCCAGCTCCAAGTGCACACAGTGTCAACCCAAGGGACATCACTCTGGGGGTATTTTCAGCCGCCTAAACTTCCGTTTCCCACTATCACTTTTCTAATTAGGAACCTAATCAGATCCCGCCTCCCTTGTTTAAAATCACTCCCTCAGTCTCCACTCCTTAAAACCCTTCTGATACTGTTTCCCAATCTTTAGAGCACACAGTCTCACAGACCAAACAGAGACTGCCAACTCCGATGCTTTTCCTGTTCACAGGGAGTTACCATGACCCAGGGAAGGTTTCTGAGTCTGTGTACATTTATCAGTCTATTTTTTCAAGAACAGTAACCGTACTCATTAAGTAAAGCTGAGGGTAACTTTAAAAACAGATACTTGGGGGAAACACCTGGCAAACAAGGACAGTTCCACATATTCAAATGTTGCAAGAAACACATTATGCAACAAAGCCCAGTGTAGAGTCCTGCCATCAGGGCCAGAGCATGTCTGTCATCTGCAGGAGCTCTCCTGTCCAAATCAGTGAGACACTTACTGCTGGGGCAAAGCCAGGTTCCAGGGGGAGGAACTGATACTTCGAATTCTGTAAAGGACAAGATACAATTTTTGCATGAGATGGACAAAGCTAGAAGTTCCCCCACACCCCCAAGTGACAGTGGCCTCTGCAGAGGCAGCACTTGTCCCCGTGGCAACAAGGCTTGTCAACAACAGACATTTCAGTTTGGTTTGCCACACTGAGCCCAAGACTGTGGCAACTGCACAGTCCCTGTAGTTGCTCCCAGTGGAAATCAGGACAACCATTCCTCAAAGCATCTTTAAGCTGTTGCTTTCCTGCTAAAGGCAAATAGAAGTTTTTGATTTCATGACTTGGGTTATAATACAGGATGTGATAAAAGGTATCTATTCTATCACCATCTGTTGAGGGTGGGGCAGTGATCCTCATCTCTGTGAGAGATATTCTGCTAATGGGCCATCCGTTGAAACCAT
>VRYO01002482.1:18329100-18340528 GCA_009812075.1 Sialia sialis
GGGGCGGGGCATTGTTCTTTATCCATTCACAACCCATCCTTCCTTAGGGAGCTATCTTCTGCTAATGGCCCATTGAGTCACACTGTGGGACGGATAAGATTACTTCATCCCATTGGAAGTTGCTCCAGCCAAGGGAAAAAGCCCAACATTTCTTATCAAATAAAAACAAGTTTTGAGACACTAAGGGAGCCCTTTACTCCACTAGACTTCAGAGGGAAACCAGTCTTCTCCACACCACCACTGGACCTCCGAAGGGAAAACTGCTGCACCCTTCTACAGGAGCACTGCTTGAAATAACCACATCTGTCACTGCAGGAGGATGCAGCCACCATTGAATGGCACTGCTGCCAACACCCTGACTGACTGACGGGTGTCAGGTTGTACTCTGACTTTGTCAGGGTTTGGGGTTTGTTTCTTTGTAGTACTGTATTTCTATTTTGATTTTCCTAGTAAAGAACTGTTATTCCTAATTCCCATATCTCTGCCTGAGAGCTCCTTAATTTCAAAACTATAATAATTTAGAGGAAGGAAGTTTACATTCTCCATTTTAAAAAGAAGCTCCTGCCTTTCTTAGCAAACATCTGTCCTCCAAACCAAGACATTTCAGCATTAGACACTTCCCCATGGGGAGCTGCTTGCCTCCCTCCCCCAGATGGAATTTGATAACTTCTTCCCCCAGTAGTGCTGGTTTAAGGACCCCCTGTTCCACCCCAGCTCTGACTTGGCTAGGCCTGACAGTGAACAGGGCACAAAGCAAAGGAACAATTTGGTTTAAGTCAGGGGCAGGGTGGGGGGTGCAAGGGGATAATGAGGATGCTGTGGAAAGGTGTGTTTAGAGAGACACAGCACACGAGGTCAGGAAGCAGCTCTGCCTAACCTGGGCCACAGAAATGGGGCAAGGAAAGAACAGAGAGGATGCTCAAAGAAAGGACACAGAGGATTATACGAGCAGCAGATTCCCTCAGAAGCTGCTGTTCAATAGAACCCCTCCTGTCCATGCAGTGGGAGCCAGCAGGTGCTGCTACAGGCAGAGATCTGGGGAGCTGCCCAGCCCTGACTGGGTGTTAAAGCCCTCCCGTGCTCAGTACTCACAGCCCTGCAGACATGGCGTACGGGAGGGTCTCAGGGGGCCGCATCCGTGGAGGCAACGAGTTGTTCTGGTCACTGATGGGGCTGGAATTAAAGGGCTTTGGTTACTTCTGGCAAATGCACTGGCTCACATTTATGCATTTTACTGCAGCAAAGCCCTAGGGGATGGTGCTGTGGAGAGCTGGACATGCTCTGAACACTCAAAGGTCTTTTAAAGAGTCTAACAGGTGGAAGCAGGCAGTGCTGCTGTCAGCCCCTATGGAAGAGCTCACACAGAACTTGAAGCAGGATTATTGCTGAACCATAAATGAACCTCTTCAATAAACCTTCAAACACTGTGGGCAGCTCTGGTAGTGCCACACCACACCAACAGCCAGCCAGGGCAGTCCCCTTCTGTTCAGAGCTGGGCACTAAACTCCTTGCTCCCCCTGCCCAAACCTTGACCACACTTTGGAAAGGGCGGGAGGGGAGGATTCTGCTGACACAGGGCCCAACTCCAGCACATCTGCCAGGCCCCAGGGGACAGGAGCTCACAAGGGATCTCCTAAGTACTCAGAGGGACCACAAGGCATGACCATCCTCCTCCCTGCACAATGCCCAGACATCCATCAGGCCCTAAACATAGGCCATGGGCAGGAAGAGCAGCCTGCCACAGGCACACAGGAGCAGATCTGTGCTCCTGAGGGTTTCCTTCTCTAGCCCAGGCCATATGCAGGTCACACTGAACCAGCAACATCTCTCCCCCCCAGGGTTGTACAGCAGCAAAGGCATCTCCTCCAACCATTGAGGTGAGGCTGAGAGAGGGCTGCAGTATCTGTTTAAACAAACACTGCTGTAAAGAATCAAGCTTGCATTCCTTACTTGTTTATGGCAGAGTTGATCACACCCCACACAAAAGTAGACTCAGATCCCTCCAGCAATTCTGTGAAAGCAAGCAAATGTTGTGGCTCAGATCTAAGAAACCCCAGAAACCATCATCTGATCAGTGGCTTAAATGGCTTCCCACTGCCAGAGGGCAGGGCTGGATGGGAGACTGGGAAGGAATTGTTCCCTGGGAGGGTGGGGAGGCCCTGGCACAGCATGCCCAGAGAAGCCCCTGGCAGTATCCAACGCCAGGCTTGACAGCACTTGGAGCAGTCTGGGATAGTGGAAGGTCTCCCTGCTCATGGAATGAGATGAACTTTAAGGTACCATCCAAGCCAAACTATTCAGGGATTCTGTGATTCTATGATCAGGGATATCTCTCATATCTTTACATGTTCAAGAGGGAGGAAAAGTTGACCTATGAGGAACGTGTCTGCTTCACTGAGGAACATGTTTCCACTGCTATCACTGCACAAAAGGTACAAAAGCTCTTATGGGAGGAAGGAATGATTGGAAATCTCTCTCCATGCTCATTCTGGCAGGCATTTTAGATTGTTCTCTATACCAAGCCAAGCCTGATGGGTAGAGAGATCCACATTCATATGAATGAGCATAAGCAAAGTGTCCTACAAGGCAGCCCTGGCCTCACACTGTCCCCTGAGGAGCTGGAGCACATAGCCAGGAAGAAGGCAGCAGATGGGGAAGTTCCTCACCTGTTTCCCAGTCTTCAGCACATGGAGGTGCCTGCCATGTGCTCCCATTATTCAGCTGCTCCTCAGGGGGCTCACAGGACCGGCTCACTTCAGGAAGAGAGAAAATGCAGTGACCAGCACTCCTTAATTCCATTAAACACTTAGGCTCAAGCTGTAAAACATCTCTAGGCTATAGAGGAAGCCCCACCCAATGCAAACAGGTTGTGGACAGTTGAAATCCTTCAAAGGCAACTTCAAATTTGCCTTTTTTAATGAAAAGGAGAAGAATTCCAGCAGGAATGCTGGAGTGACGAGCAAACCTGCTGACATGGATGCAGGCATCACTGCCTCTGCACCTCTACAGAAGATGGAAACTGTGTACCCTGTGGTGTGCAAGAGTTAAAGGGAGATCAGCTCTGCAAGAGGAGCAGCCCACCCTTGTGGCCATTAATGCATCCCACTCCTCCTTCCAGAGGCACTTCCTGCACAGTTTTGAGTAAAACCTTTCTATTCTACAAGCCTGATAACAAAATACATTCAAGGCCAGAGATCATCTGCCACATTCTCAAGAAACTGCTCAATAAAACCAAGCAAATAAGATCAATTTCCCCAAAGCTGCTGTGTCACACAAAATACAGACAACAATTTGTCTCCCACTTTTGGGTTATTCCATGAGGAGACCTCAGTTCCCAGGGTGCACAGGGGGTCTCTTACCCACATCTTGCTCCACAAAAGCTTTGTCATTGCACTTCATGATGTGTTCACTGAGGTTGGAATGAGGAACCAGGTGACGAGCATTGAAGGGACATGTGGCCAATTTCTTTGCGATTTCAGGGTTGCTCTGGACAAGGGAAAACCAAAATTCTGTGCCATATCTCTCAAATTCACTTACCTCTTGTTGATGCATAGGAAAAAAAGACAGGGATATTTGTGGTGCTGCTTTAAAAATACAATAATAAATAAGAAATTGCAATGCATTACTTGCTCACATTGTTCACTGAGCACATTCCTGCTAAAATGTGCAGGGGCTCAACACAGAGCCCTCTCTGAATGTTTGGTACTTGCCACTTAACTCTGCCCCCCACTTTCACTAGCTAATTAATATTTTTAAGGCTCCAGTTCCACAAAAATGAATTTATTGTACCAATACCAGGACATGCTGCCTACAACTGCAACTTAAGTGGAAGGCACAGCAATGCTGGACTATTTCAAAAACATACTGGAAAGCTTAAAAAGGGGACAATCAGGTTTTCAAAAGTCTCAGAAAAAAACTCCAAAGCTCAGAAGGTTTAAAGAAACCAAATCATGAGGACAACCAAGGAGAAGAGAGGAAGAAGTGTGTTGTATGAAATGATTTGTAATCAAATTCTTGATTAAAGATGGAGAGAGAATAAACCTCTCTCAAACGTGCTGAACCCAGGATGTGCAGTTTCTGCCAGATGCCCATAAACAGCTGTTGGCAAAACCAAACTGCCCAGCCCTGCAGTGAAAGAATGAGCTGCAACATCATAGCACTTGTGCTCTGAGGGGCCCAGAGGGATGCATGGAACTCTATGAGTCCTCTTTTCAGCTGAAAGTGGAAAAATGAAAGTGGCCTCCCTGTGAGCTGCTGGAAGAGACCAGAGTCTCCTCCCTGAACTAACCATGAAGGATCTGTGTCTCCTTCCAACAGAGCCAGACTGTGAATGGGTGAATTCCTGTGTGCCCGGAGCTTTCACTATACAAATTATATAAAATAGAAGATAAACAGGGCTACTTGTCAGGAAATGCAGGAACACAGGGGGTGTATGCATGCAGAGTCACTCAGTCACTGCTGTCCAGCTCTGCTGGGTTTTGTTCTTTTCTGACCCAGAGATGGGGCAACTGAGAGGCATTTTAAGAAACTTTTATTCCATTTTCAGGCCTTCTGTCAAGCCCTAAAAACTCTCTACAAATCCATTTCCCACAGAGCTCACCTCCTTACACTTCACCAGATGATAGGGAAAGCGCCGTGCTCTGATCAGATGGTGCTTAACCAATGGGCACTGGATTAACCTCTCTGGATCCAGCATATCTGAGGGAACATGAGAACAGGGAAGAGCAGCTGGTTAGGAAGAGGAGAATCAGTCACACAGTGCACTGGGGAAAACCCCACACCACCACATCAGGGCTGTGGCCTGAGGGAGTTCAACCAGTTGCTTTTACTTTGAAACCATTCATTAAGGCAGGCACCTGCTTTGCATAACCAAATTAATTAAATTTGAAGCTCTCATAACTCGGACATTAGTTAAAACAGAGGAGAGTCAGCATCACTGAGTGTAATAACTCTTTAGGTTGCCTTATTAAGGAGGCAACCACCCTTACTCCAAGGGAAAGTCAGCAGCACAGCATTTTCCAGCTCTCCTGGAGGAGGATCAGTGGGATCACGTCACACCCACCAGCACCTGAACCAAATCTTTTTTCCATCAACAGCTTGTTTTGCTGGAGGCAGAATGTGAGGGAGCCGAGTTACATTCTGGAGGTAGCAGTGTGCCTAACATGGTACATGAGACTCTGAATGAAGCTTTTAATCATGTAATTATTTAGGAGCTGAGGTGTTACTAAAGCAGCAAAAACACCGAAGAACAAACAAACTGAACATTAAGCAGTGTGAATCTACGCATACATAATTGTCTATAAAATACATTAAAATATAAATAAATATGCATATTCTGAGTGAGGATGAGAGGCAGCCAGGAGGAGACACAAGGCCCCACTTCTGTGGGGTACACACCAAGGAGTCTGGACTGCTCCCATCCTTTCTGCTCTGCCACTTTTGTTGCCTGGCTTTCAGCACAGTTAGGATTTGACTCTGCATGAGCTAACCCAGCTCTAGGCACTGGCTGCTGCTGCCTCTGCTCTCCTCTCTCACACACGTGGCTCCATCAGGGCCCAGGCTGGCAGCTGTTAAATGCTATTTCATTAGTCCCAAGGAGCAGTCCCACTTGGAAAGAGTGGGGACAGACAGGATTCCCATTTCCATCTGGGCTGGGCTGCTGCCTCTGAGCACCTCTCACCTCAACAGTGCACTTGGGGCATTAGAGCAGCTGAAAACCCACCTGGCTTTGCACTGGCCCAGTGCCCCTGGAAGAGCAATCACAAGTGGTTTTGTTACTGAAAACGTTGTGAAAAATAAAACGCTCTAACACTGTAATTTCTGTATTACATAGCAGCATTCTCTATTTTGGCACCGGCTGCATGGGGGCTGCTGTTCTAAACATCTCTTCCTCCCTTCTGAGGCGGGTTTTTTCTCCTGAATGCATTCCAACTACGAGCTCTGGCCAAGATACATCCTTTATCGGGTGCACAGTCTTTATTCTCAAGGCTAAGATACCCACTTGTGCACGTTAATCACTGATATATGTAAATACAGGACTAAGCACTGTCTAAGGAATTCAAAAGACTAAACACTATTTGTTAGAGATTTTTCCTGGAGCTTCTCTTGCTGAACTGGCTCCACACAAGACCAAGTGTGCTGCCAGTGAAGGAAAAGGACACAGAGATGAACACCAGAGAAGAGCAGAACCCTCAGTACTGCACATCCAGCACCAAACAGCAGCAGCACAGGAGCGGCTCGGCAGCTGAGCAGCTGTAATTTATACACAGCTGTAATTTATACTGAGCCAAGAGGCACGGGTGGAAGCCACGCTCAAACCAAAGTCACTTTGAGAGGAATGATGGATTTGTCTTTATAAGCAAGCTGCTGGTAGATAGGACTAGCACTGAGAGATAAAAGAAAATGGGATGGATTTCACTGACTGATGAATGGAAACAGGTTTTGCCTTCACAAACTGTAGGTTTGCTGGTAAATAAAATTGGATATTGAAAGATGAAAGAAGCAATGAAGAAAAATCATGAATTCTATAAGAATTAAAAATTAAAAGGGAGGGTTATACATTAGAGGGGAATCTCAAGTATCAGGCATTCTGGGAAGTCTGTACCTCTCAAGTACCTCAGCCAGTGGGGAATAAGAGAGGGAAACGTGGCCAGGAAATTGGGATAAAAGGAAGCTGTGTCCTCCAAAAATTGGAGAGATCCCAGGGGAATGCCCCATGGCCTCCCCCTTTAATCGAATAAAGTGAAAGGAGTCCTCTCTCTCCTTTTTGGACATAAACCTCTGGTGTCTGTGGATTAATTCTCCCGACACCTTTATTCAGTCAAATCCTTCAGGCCGGACCTCACCCTCAGCAGCAGCACGTGGATGTGGGGACTTGGGCTGGAATCACCGAGAGAGGCCCGGGAGCGCCCGCCCAGCTCGGGGGATGGATCCGGGCTGAGAGGGGACAGACCCGGCCCGAGTGGGGAAAGGCCTCCATGCCGCCTGTGGGCTCCCGGCTCTGCCCGAAGCCGACGAGCGATCTCCCCGTCTCTCCCAACCCAGCCCCAAGCCTTACCCAAGTCCTCCTCGAGCTCCATGGCGAGGCGGGGCGGGTCTGATCCGGGGCAGGATGTGGGGTCGGTGTGGGTCCGATCCGCGGCGGGATGCGCGGTCGATGCGAGTCCGAGTCCGCCTCGGGGTCGGCTGCAGGGGCGAGTGTGGGCGGCGCTGTAGGGCGGGACCGGCTGCGGGGATGGGTGTGGGGTCGCTGTGGGGCCGGCTCGGCTGTGGGGCCGCGGTGGGGCCGGGCCGGTCCCGCCTTCCAGCCCAGCCCAGCCCCGGTTGCCGCGGTAACGCCGCGCGCGCGGCGCCAACGAGGGCGGGCGGCGCGGATCCCGAAACCGCCCTGAGGCGGTGGGGAATGTTCAGCCGAAATAAGCCCCTCTAGATAGAATGAGCCAAGTTTAGACTCATTCTGAAGTTTTAGACTGGGACTGCTGCAGCCTTAAGCGCTGGTTATGAACTGACTCCAGACAGTGAATCAGAATTGTCGAAGTTGGAAGAGACCTTTGATATCATCGAGGTCATCCAGTCCTCTCACTGCGACCCCTAAACCCCTAAACCTCACCACCCAGCACCAAATCCTGACACCTCCTGAATTCCCAAGGGTTGTTGGCTCCACCGCCTCCCAGGGCAGCCCTTACAAGGCCGGACCACCCTGATCTAACCTGAATCTCTCCTGTCTCAGCTCAAGGCCAATTCCCGCTCCTCTCACTGCAGATACAGCACAGGAGACCGACCCCACCTCACTGCAGCCTTTCAGGGAGCTGTAGAGAGTGACAAAGTCCCCCCTGAGCCTACAAACCCATCTCCCTCAGCCCTTCCTCACAAGTGTTATAGATGGGTGGTATGGTGATTGGATCTCACAAATGAGGAATGGGTATTATGTGTTGGCTTTGTTAAGGTTTAAAGTTCTTTTGATATGTCTCTCTCTTGTTGTAGGTTGTTTTTGGACCCCTTTTTGTTCTCCCTTTTGTCAGGAATATTAATCCAAAAACACTGGAGGTTTATGTCCAAAAAGGAGGCAGAGGAGTCCTTTACTTTATTTGAATAAAGGGAGACACCATGGAGCATTCCCCTGGGATCTCTCAAATTTTTGGAGGATGCAGCCTCCTTTTTATCCCAGTTTCCTGGCCAAGTTTCCCTCTCTTTCCCTGCTGGCTGAGGTACTTGAGAGGCACAGACTTCCCAGAACGCCCGATACCTGAGATTTTCCTCTAATGTATAACCCTCCCTTTAAATTTTTAATTCTTATAGAATTCATAGTTTTCCTCCATTGCTTCTTTCACCTTTAAATTTCCAATTTAATTTACCAGCAAACCTACAGTTTGTGAAGGCAAAACCTGTTTCCATTCATCAGTCAGTGAAATCCATCCCATTTTCTTTTATCTCTCAGTGCTAGTCTTATCTAACAGCAGACCCACAGCTTGTTTGTACAGACAAATCCAACATTCCTCTCACTTTAATGCTCTTTCCTCTCCTCTGTATTTTGGCTACACTGGTGGCCAGTGCTGTCACAGACATGCAAGGGGGTGGAAGATGTCCCTGGGGAACTTTGTGTGACAACACCTCACCTCCAACCAGGCTGCAAGAAGGTGTCCATGGATGGACCACAAAGAAGAGTCAACTGGGAGACTTTGGGAGGGACCAGGGATATAGAAGGAAGATGTTTGGATGTGTATGATTATTGCTTACGAATATGAATTTGGCTAATGCAACACTGGGGGTATAAAAGGCAGAGCTGCCATTTTGTGGGCAAGCCTCTGGTGGGTGGCCATACTCCCAGTGCTGTCCCTTTTGCTTTGGAGCCCTAAAAATTGTTATGAATGACTCAGGCCCCCAGCCACACAACCCATCTATAACATAAAATGATTTATTTTGGCTGGAATAGAGTTGATTCCCTCAGTAATTTCACAGTAGCTGGCACAGTGCTGTGGTTTGGCTTTAGTATG
This sequence comes from Sialia sialis, assembly GCA_009812075.1. NCBI lineage: Eukaryota > Metazoa > Chordata > Aves > Passeriformes > Turdidae > Sialia > Sialia sialis. Next base: position 18,338,094 of record VRYO01002482.1, read on the forward strand.
GGAAGAACACTGATAGTGTTGCCCACAAAAATTGCATTCATTACCTGGTGTGTAACAAGCCAATAATTATACACGCAAGGGAGACATCCATTATTTATGTCAGAGTTGCACAAGCCTGAGCGGAATTCCACAAATCAAGCACACCAAAAATTAAAACTTTTTTTATTATTTATACATTTTAGCAAACAAAGGAATTAGTGTTTATTGGCTCCATGTAACACGTAGCTCTTTTATTAATCTGCCCCTGCCAGAATTGTCTTTTACCCACTTGGAGCTGATTTCAGCACAATTGCTGAGTTAGCTTTGTTAGTTTCTTCCTGATCTTGGGAGTTCTGCCAAATGTCTTGAAGGCTGTAAATTCTACATTTGTTGTGCCCACTATAGTGGTTTGTCCTCCATCACAGTTTTTGTTAATCTCTCTCTAGCTCTGAGATCAATGAAACATATCCAGTTCTAAACCTAAACAAGGCAGTTGTAGGAACAAGTTGTCTTTCTAATGCCTGGATGTGACTTACAGTTTGCTGGCTGCTCTCTATTTCACAGATTAAATCTCTCTTCTTGTCAATTAGTCTTGAAAATATACTAAGATCACACATCAAAGAACATAATTTCTTAAGAGAATTTTACATACTCCACATTTTGCAGCAATAGCACACCCATGGTTTGGGTGCTCAGTCGTGTTTATCCTGTGTCTGGGGCTGTTTCAGTCCCGTGGGCCACCAGAGGCCAGAGCAGGAGATTGGGAAGCCTCAGCAGAGGCTGCAACTCTTTCAGCTGAGATTGTCTCCCTGCACTGACTTGAAGAAAGAACTCAGCAAGGGGTTAGAGGACCCCAGACCAAGAGGTGTGTGTGAGCACACGTGGGGGCAGGTACCCAGGTCACAGGGATATATTGCCTGGGGATTTCTTTGCACCAGCTTGAGCTCACCTGCTGTGCACTGCTCTATTAAATTGTTTGCTTTTATAGATCTGATGGCTGAGACTCTGCTTTGGTAAACCAAGGCTTGGGCTCATCATTCTGCCTCTGCTTCACAGAATCACAGTAGGCTGGAAAATCCCTCTGAGATCATCAGGTCCAATTATTCCTCTAGCAGTCCCAAGGCCACCTGTGTCTCCAAGAACATCTGCATGTTCTTTGACACTTCCAGGGATAGTGACTCCAGCACTGCCATGGGCTGTCAGTTCCCATGTCTTACCCCCTTTGAGTGATAGCCAGCCTCAACCCCTCTTGGCAGAACTTCAGGCTGTTTGCACTCACTTTGTCCCTTGCTCCCTTGGAGCAGAGCCTGAGCCCCACCTGGCTGCACCCTCCTGTAGAAGTTGTGGAGAGTGAGAAGGTCCCGCTAAGCCTCCTTTTCTCCAGGCTGTGTACCCCCAGCTCCCTCAGCTTCTTCTCACAAGCCTTGTGCTCCAGTTGTTTTCCCCCCTGGACAATCCACTCTCACAGCCCCCCTCTACTCAGAGCAATCACCCTCTTTTGGAACTGACTTCAAGTGAGAAGTCTCATAAAAATGTAAGCCAAAGGCACTGATGTTCAATCCCCTGAATTCCTTTAGGGAAAGAAGATACACTAGAAGGCTTTTCACTGTTCTAATTAGGAGTTACAAGACAAGGTTTTTTCTGGCAGTGGCCAGAAATTTACCTAATTTAGTTGCAGTAGGTGAGTGAAGGCTTACCAGTGCACTCTGGTAGCAGCAAGATCAGAATCATCTTAAAGTACAAGAGATAATGTGTTTATAGAATCATAACTGGACATGAGGACAACAGTGTAGGCTTCTCTTGAGTGGAAATACTAGAAAAAGAGGCTTGCCTCTTCCAGTCCTGTCTGCAAAAATATGTAAAAAACGGTTTCCAGGAGCCTAAGATGGACTAAATCTGTCAAAGTATTGTGTCTCCCTGCACACATGATCTGCAGAGGTGTTTTACTCATTTGCAAAGGCTGAAAAGGGCTCAGTACACTGTTCATCCTTCCTACTGGGAATAAAGAAGGCTCTCCATATGGCCCATGAACCCCTAATCTTCCCAAAGAAACACCCTTCTCCTGACTCTGTGTATCTGGAGTGTCCACAGAGGCAGGCACCCTGCACAGAGACTTAACAGTTATTGCGTGAACAATCACTGCACAAATATCCTTGAAATACCCACCCAGAACCACCCCTGGTCAACACTGCTCAGCTTGGACATCTTGGGATTACTCCTGTAGAGGAAAGGATGACACAGAGGCATGGGCTGGGATGCAACAGAAATTTAATGCGTCAGAAGAGATAAACAGGTCAATCCAAAAGAGGAATCCAGTGCAGGAAGCACCAAAGGCAGGTGGGAGTTTGTGTCACACGGCTGTGGCAGAGATGCCAGCAGGAGTCCCTCTGCCTGATCCAGAGGGAGCAGAGCCAGCAGGTTCTCCCCAGGATGGCTGTGTGGGGTTCACAGCCCAG
>VRYO01002482.1:18368916-18381070 GCA_009812075.1 Sialia sialis
GGACATGGCTTGGGGCTGCAGGTGCACCTGAGAGAGAGGCAAGGGGGAAGCAGAACAGAAAACTGTGAATGAAGATTTGTCTTTCGCCCCATTAAAAGTGACATAAGTCACACATGTTGGAGAAAAGAGCTGGGGACTTCACAGTGAGATCCACATGTATTACCTTCCTTTCTGCCCAAAAGAACCCTCTGGAGAGCAACCAAGCCCAAAGAGGTTCCCTCCTGGTCCATAGCTCATGAGACATTTAACCAAGCGTCATCATCTGGTGATGACAGAATTTCCTCCCCTTCCCTCTCCCTTGACAGCAATTCCAAGACCCCATGTAGGACTGGGACAGGTATGAGCTGTGGTGCATTGGAGTAATATGAAGAGACAGAGGAGAAAAAGCTTCAGACTCACCTTGTACTGAAGGAGATGGAGGTGAGAGGAGTGGATGAGAGAGTGAGGAGAATGAGGTGCTTTTATAGTGCTCTTGTACTGCCCCAGGCCCACAGACATTGAATGACAGCAGTAATTTTCCAACAGACTCACCTCAAAAACAAAATGTTCTACCTAGTGGCACAAGTTGTATTTTGTCAACTGTGCTGCCATTTCATTTCCTCATTTTCAACATTCCTGCTTTGCTTTCATGTGCTGAGATGAGACATCCAAGGATATTCTGGGAGATGCTGTGTCACTGAAGGTAGAAATGTTGATGGGGTCCCATGAATGCTGGGGATTTTGGCTTGGAGCAGTGAATTGCACTTGTACATAGCTTTCCTTGCAGCAAGAACTTTAAGCTCTCTTCCTGTTACAGAGCTTTTCTCTGGGGAGAATGTTTGCCAGTTTGTCTGATTATGTAGGACCAGGGACAACCAAAGCCTGCCAGGCTTTGAACCAGGCAAAATATGTGACAGGCTGTCTTGGTTTAGTTTAGGTTTGCCAGTTCTAATCTACTCAATTTCTGTTGTGATATAGGATTAGGAGCAAAAACAAAGTAGGCTTAAAACTTAAAAAGTACAAAGAAAAACTTTATTAACAACACAGAGAAAATAAGTAATTCAGGGTAAGATTTTTTTCGGACCACTTCCTCCTCACTCCCCTCCTCCCACACCTTAACAACAACATACAGAGACACTTTGGTCAGTCTCTCACTTAAATAATCATTTCAGTTCACTTCAGGGAGGGAGTTTCTTCTTGTTTGGCTATAGAGATTTTTTCCAAAAGAAAAAGAAAGTTCTCTTGTGTCTTCGCTTTCATGATAGCAGCTGCCCAGGTGTCTGTAAAATTGTGAAACTCCTCCCATTTTCCCAGCCTTCCCAGAGCTGTGTTTGTGCGCCATGTCAAACTCATGGGGGTTTTAAGGGCAGGCTGTTCAAAGTCAAAAGTTCTCTTCATCTCTTTTTCCTCATATTTCTCTGTTCATACTTCATTCTCAGGAACATTCTCTCTCTCGGGACAATGGATCTTTTTCTCAAACACTTCAAGCCCCTGTGTTTTCTCCATGATTTATAGGAGTCTTCATTGCAGTACAGTCCACCCCATAGCTTAGAAAAAGATTTTTTAGCCAACTTTCATGGTGTCTCCTAAATCTCTTCCCATCTGGAAATGGCTCTTACTTCACTAACCTTGGTGTATTGTTTCTGCTCTATTTCCTCTTACTTAAGGGAGGATAGGAGGTCTGCAAGACTTATCTGAGCATTGCAAGTGTTAAAATTTCACACAGTGGATGCAGGGAGCTGGGCTAGGCCATGCTGGAGCAGTGCCAGAATCTCAGGCTGCCCAGGCCCTGCTGGGGGTCTGGATGAAACTGCAAAGTCCAGCAAGCAAGCGTGTGGAGGGGGGGATTTTAAAACAGAGTCCAACTGCCTCCCCCCAGGCTGTGTGAATGGTTGGGGGGCTTCACCTCCCCAGGGCTGCTCAGAGCCAGCAGCAGGGCCCCAAGAGCTGTGGCAAAGGGCCTCTCCTCATCCCGGGCCATCAGGGCCCCTGGCTGAGGACAGGGCCTGGCAGCTCCCGAGCCCACCCCTGTCTGGCCTGGGCCACATGGGAGGGATGGGCTGATGTTACCTGGTGAAAGGCCAGGAGTGAAAGAGGGTTTTTCTGACCTAACTGGTTTCCCAGGCTGTCAACCACTAAATCTGCCTCCAATTGGTCCTATCAATTCATAGAGGAAGTTCTCATGGAAAAAACTTCTGAGCATGCCCTCCTCCCAGGTTGTCTTCAGCACACAGGCATAAGAAATGATTCCAGGTAGATGAGAATTCTAAAAGCTGACTGGAGCAGCTTCACTGAGGTCGGGTTACAGGAAAGGTGAAGATACTCAAGGGATTCTTGACCCTGGTTTTTACTAGCAGGAATTGGGCTCCTTGGAAAGTCATCAGCAGGAAAGTCTTACCTGACTAGGGCAGGATCAGGTGGGGGAACATCTTAACAGATGGACTGAGATGAGCCTGTGTGACTTGATGCTGTGCACTCCAGGAGCGATGGTTGGTGTCTCACTCTCAACTCCCTTTGAAAGACTCAGCACTCACAAGATACATCCCAGGACTGCAAGAATGCCCCTGGACTTCTTGTCTTCAAGAAGGCCGTGAAGAAGGAGCCGTGTCAGTCAGCCTCATCTCAATCCCTACAAAAGTAATGGGGCAAATCAACATGGAAGCAATTTCTCAGGATAAGAGAAGTTGCTTTTGAGGGGGTCAGCATGGAGTTCCGGAAGCCTGACAAATCTCATTACATAGTCTGATTTTGTGCCTAGCTCTGGTGGGTGAGGGAAGTTCAGCAAAGGTTCATCTCATCTAACTTAGGCCTTTGGTGCTGTTGCCTGTAACAATCCTTAGAAACAAACTGACAAAATACCAGCTGGGGAAGAGAGTAGTACAGAGGACAGAAATCTGTGAAAATGGTTGGTCTCCAAGGGTTGGGATGAGGGGCACGAAGTCCAGCTGGCAGATACTCACACCTGGTGCACTGCAGAGCCCAGACTGGGGGACAGCACTGTTTAACTCCTTTATCCAAGGTCCCTGGGGGGGAGAAAAATCTTTTCCCTACCACAGGCTGGAGCTGATTTCCTGCCAAAGAGTTTTGCAGCAAAGGACAGGGGTTCTGGAGAGCACCATGAGACACCCCTGGGCCCTTGTGGAAATGGCATCTGACAATATTCTGGGCTGCTTAGGAAGGGGGTGTCTCTCAGATGATAGATGATAGAAAGTAAACTCAGAAGTGTGCAGATAGAGGGGACAATGCCTCTCTCAGTCTTCACCTACAAGATCTCCCAGGCTGCTGCGTCCCCTGAAAGAGTTCTGAGGAGGTGGGGGACATTTTCCAGCAGTAAATGGGTGTCAGAAAAAAGACAAGAGTCACCAGTGATAGCCTGATAATGCATTCCCAGTCATGGCTTTGATAAAGCAAGTTACCTGGAGAACTGGGCCACAGCAGCCCTCTGGCATTCAAGAAAGACAAATGGCAAGGTCTGGACTTGGGAATGAAAAACTTCTTTCTAGCAGTATGGACTGGAGAATGAACTATGCTACAATCTTAGAGTCCTCAGCTCTTTTTTCTCTTGTGAGAGGAGATGTGCCTTGGGGAGAGACTTGGAGGGTGGAGTGGATGCACAAGCCTCATCCTCCTGGCTAAAGAGACCATGCTGTGTTGAGGACCTCTCCTGAATGCTCTGTGGACAGACAAAAGGGTCTGCAGAAAACACCTCCCTGCTGGTTGGAGGTCATCAATGACCATTGAGTATTGAGTATTCTTTTTGCATTTGTGCTTCAGCATACCTTGTTTCCCAGGCCCAAAAAGACTCATTTGGAGAGCAACCCAGCACCCTTGAGGAAGCAGGAACTTGTTCAACTCCCTAGTAAATGAGGGTTATCAGTGACAACCCCTGCAGTGCAACGTATCTGAGAACACTGAGGGAGGGGATGTGCTCAAGACGGCCCTGGGTACAAAACCAAGCTCTCAAATGATGTCAAGGACTGATGCACTTCTCTGCCCTGCAGACATGAAAGCAGCTGGGATGCGTCCCGGAAGGTAAGGGAATGCCTTCAGTAGGCAAATTTTCAGGGAGAGACTCCTTACCTGGCGAGTCACACTCTAATTTTGTGTTAGCCATGTGTCAGCCTTTTGGTGTGAGGTCAAGCGAGGAGGGTGTGCTGTCTGTAGACCCACATCCCTTGCAGGGACACAACTGCCCTCCAGCAAGGGCAGATCCATCCATAGCCCAGAAAAGCTGGTGCAAGCACTGGCTGTAACCGAGTACACAGCTTCAGGCAGCCACAACAGCCATTATTGTCAGCATAACCTTCTTGCCAACACTCCCACAGCTTCAGGGGTTCACAGGACAGTCAACATGTTGTGGAAAAGTCTCTCCTGCTGATCAGGTTTAAGGCATGCAAAAGTTCATGGCACTGTGAGGAGAATGGGATAAACAAGGTGCTGTGCTAAGCCCCAGTACATCCCTCATGTACCACCAGAACTGTTATCATGGTCCTTAGGAAGGATGGCATTTCTTTCTTCATGGTGACTTTAAGCAGTGGTATGAGACTCCCAGAGACTGCCATGAGAGGGGATGACCCTTCCAAATAAATCTGTGAAGGACTGAGGGAAAAGGATAAATAATGTCATTAGGCACTGGAGCCTTTGTGTACCCAGGACAGACTTTTACATTGACAGGGGGAAGAGTCAAACTTTTTGGTAATGGGGTTTGAAAGGAACACGGCCAGATTTCCCACTTCCATGTCCTACATCTGCACATGCCCCTCCTGCACTTGAGGGTACATCTTCTGGGGATAGTGCCATGATCCATCTTGGGAAATCATTGGATCTGTCATCCTGGAACTTGAAAGGAGCCTACATAGTATAATGGGTACGTCAGAAATGAGGAAATGTACTGGCAATGGTGATGGAAAACAAAACACAGCCTGGGGCATTAGGTGGGATATTTTGCTTTGGAGATGACTCTGTTGGAAAATTACTGCCCTCATGCAGTAGCTGTGGGCCTGGGGCAGTGTTGAAGTAGTATAAAAGATGCTCCATCTCCTCATGCTCTCATCCACTCCTCTCCTCCACACAATATCCTTCAGAACAAGGTAAGTCTGAAGTTCTTAATTCTTCTTTTGTTCATTCTCATCATTATCCTTCCATGGGATTTTTCAGCACAAAATTCTCTTTGTTCCATACCTAATTCTGGGGTTGCTTTCTATGGGAGAGGGAAGGGTGCAAAAAGACATGGAGAGAGGTAGGAGGTCAGTTTGGTGTCTCTGTGGTATGGTCTCGGAAGGGATCTTTCAGGACTTGGTTGTGTTTTGCAGATCTCTTTTAAGCTTTAGAGAAGGAGAAGCATGTGGGTCCCCTTATGATCCTTCCAGCTCTTTGTATGAACTCATGTCTTCTCTCCCTTGTGATGGTTACAGGCTTCTACTCACTTACCTCTTAATCTTTTCTACCCCCTGTCCTCTCTCTCAGGTGCACCTGCAGCCCCAAGCCATGTCCTGCTACAGCCCATGCCGGCCCTGCCAGCCCTGTGGCCCCACCCCGCTGGCCAACAGCTGCAATGAGCCCTGTGTCAGGCAGTGCCAGGACTCCCATGTGGCCATCCAGCCCTCGCCCGTGGTGGTGACCCTGCCTGGCCCCATCCTCAGCTCCTTCCCCCAGAACACCGCCGTGGGATCCTCCACCTCTGCTGCTGTTGGCAGCATCCTCAGCTCTCAGGGAGTGCCCATCAACTCTGGGGGCTTTGGCCTCTCAGGCTTGGGCAGTGGCCTCTGTGGCAGGAGGTGCTTCCCCTGCTGAAGCTGCTTGTGATGATTCCAGGGCATGAACCGAGGAACTCAACAAGATCGTACTTCACTGGGGATGGAGCATCAACTTGTTGCTTCCTGAGAGGCTGAGCAACTCCAACAGCCCTTGCATCTTGGCAAGCACAGCCCATCCCTGCCTCTGCCCTCTGCCCTGTCTCCTTTCCCTCCTGTGTCCTTGTTGTCTTGTGCTCTCCTGGGCTATGAGTCCCATATATCCAGCCCAGGGATGACCTGCTGGCTCTGCTCCCTCTGTAGGGCAGGCAGATGGACTTCTAGCAGGTTGTCAGCCACAACCATGGGGCACAATCTCTTATCTGTCCCTCATGCTCACTGCACCATGACCATCGCTCAAAATGTCCTAATTTCTCTCTCTTGACTCATTAAAGTTATGTTGCATTTGAGCCATTGCTTCTGTGTCATTTCCCCTGCAGATGTTCTCCCAAGACTACCAGGCAAAGAGATGTGGCTCAATCTTTTTTCTGGCAGGAGGTGTATGGGATGCTTCTGAAGTGACTGGTAACACAGGTTTACATCAAGTTTGCTTAGTCAGACATTGGATTACTTTCTGCTTTCTAAATCTTGAAAAACTAGAAGCATGATGATATTCCAGATGCCAAAGGGATTTTATTGCTAAAGGCATCCATGGCCAGCTTTAATCTCTGTGGATGGAAAGTTCATACAGAGCACCATTCTTTCTCTAGTGCACCAGGATAACTTGGGCTACATCTGCCAATCCTTTCCATGCCATGAAATGTCCACTTCTTTGTGGTTAGAGGGTCCACTACCCACGAAAACTGCATGCCAGAGTATCTTTTCTTATGGTTTAATGCTCCACCTGGAAACAATCAATTTTTTTGTTGTGGGATAAAAACCTCTGCAAAGACCAAAAAGTTGTTTGTTGTAGAACTGTTGGACTTGGCGGAGCCTTTAACAGTTTCTTTCAGCCCTTGGAACAGTGTAGTGAGATCAGGTTAATGTAGGTAAATATAGTCTACAAGGAAATATGGTCTTGGGAAATGGAGAGATAAAATATCCACTGTAGAATCTTTTCACTACTTTATCCATCCTCTGAAGAGTGGCTGCTATCAGAAAGAGGTTCATTGAGTGGACAAGTCTGGCTGTGGAGGTGAAATAGCAACTGCACCTGGAGTTCAACCTTCATAGAATCACTGACTATCCTGAGCTGGAAGGCACCCACAAGGATCATTGAGTCCAAATCCTGGCCCTGCACAGACACCACTGCCATCCACCCTGTGTCTGAGAGCGTCCAAATTTTCCTTGGGTTCTGGCAGCTTTGGGACTGTCATCATTCCCTGGGGAGCCTGTTCAATATCTGACTGCTCTCTAGGGGAAGATCCTTTCCCTGATATCCAAACTACATCTGCCCTGACACAGGTCCAGCCATTCCCTCATGTCCTGTCACTGATCACTAGAAAGAAAAGGTCAACCCTTGCCCCTCCACTCCCCCTCACGAAGAAGCTGTACACTGGGATGAGGTCTCCTCTTGGTCTCCTCCAGTCTCAAGAGGCCAAGTGACCTAAACCTCTCATCTCAGCTTCCCCTCCAACCCTTCACCATCTTTGTGCTCCCTGTACAGGAACACCTCTCTTTTCCAAGCTTTTGCCCAGACTTTTGCCTGCACCAGGGTAGCATGGACAGCACAGAGGAACTAACTGGTATTAGAGACTGGAAATTCCTCCAGGTGCTGGAGACTGTATTTCCCCATGGTGTTGAGCCATGTGCTGAGTTGACTGTTCTGCTTGGGACCAGCTGCTGTAGGATATGACCTTCCCTGTGCTGGTACCAGAACACGGCACTAAGGTTGTATATCTGATAAGAACAAAAGTGCCTCTTTCCTCTGATGTGGCTAATCTCTTGTGCTCACTGACACTGGTGTTTCCGATGTGTAACAGTTTAAAAAACTCAGTGTGGAAAAGTTAAGACTGTTTGACACCCCTCAGGACCCCTGAAATTCCATAGCTGAGCATACCCCTGTTGGGCCTTATTAGCAGTGGCTATAGGAGTTCAGAGATCCTTTTCACCCACTAATAAAGGAATAAATGTAGTGCCACCATCCCACCTCCTAGAATCCATGGCAGTATGCTCTTGCTGCTCTTCTGCAGGCAAGTTTGTAAAAATTCCTGTAAGTCCTCGGGGATGTAGGGCCATGTGACCTTTACCTGTCAGATCCAGCTGCCCTTCCCTTTGTGTGAAGGGCTGTGCTTCAAACTCAGTCTTGGAGTTTGTCCAGGTATTTTCATCCCACGCCTCAGGATCCCATGGAGGTTCCTTAAAAAGAACACAAACTTGGGAAATCAAGACCTTACTTTTCCCATAATTCTGCCTATGTTTGTTGGCAATATGCCCCTGCAGCTGTTCTATAGTGCATTGCTGCTCACACCATTGCTCCTTTGGAGCACGGTATGCTTCTCACACAAATTCCTTTGCATGGTTTAAAGCATGGTTTTCCTCTCTCAGCTCTCTCACTTGCTCAAAAGCTCTGAGACTAGTGACTAATGACCATCCCCACCTCCCTGCTAATTTCTGAGCAAACTTAGATGCCACTTTCTGTATGAAGTGAAGCAAAGCAACGCAGAGTCCCCAGGCAGGTGCAAAGAAGAGCCACTTTAAGGCCTTTTTAAAGCAGTTAGCTGTTGCTGTATGGGCATGTGCGACCCACATGTAGACACTCCACACTTCAGAAGCCAAATCTGTTTATTACAACAGCCTGCTGTCTTTTATACTCTCTACACAGTTTACACTTTCTTCATTGGCTACAATAAATCAACATAGCGATCATTAGTGGAAAAATCTCCACCACTATTCTTCTCAGTGTCCTTTTGAAAATACGTTCCCCAGCTGCAGGGTTTTTTCCCTGGTTATCTTCTTTTCTCCTTCTTCTCTTCTTGGTCTCCATGCCAACAGCCTTGGTCAGAGAATACTTCTCAAAACAAACCTCATTCATTAACCCTCTCTAACCCAAGACCAGCTGTGGGTCCTACTATAATTAGCCCATTATCAGGTACATTCCATTCAAGTATAAGATATATAATTCAGCCAATCACCATAAACCATGATGTGAACACATTATATAACTTGTTTTTTTAACTTGTATTTCTACCACCAATTCAGCTGAATCACTTTCCCATAGTACTTTTCTGCTTAGCCAAAGTAGCAGGCCTGAGCCATGATTTTACCAGGGTAAGAAAGCCCTTTTTTAATAAGGTTTTACCTACATGCAATAGCTTTCCATGGTTTTTCACACACAACTGATTTAATTGTGGAGTGACCACAGCTGCATCACCAACTTCAAGCCATGGCAGAGCCATTGTTGCTGGGAAAGCAGCCACAAGGATCCGTGCTCAGTGCCGGGCCATCACAAAATGTGACGAGTCACTGTTAGAGCCTCCCCAGTCCCCAGTCTCTTCCACAGCCACAGCATGCTTGCTCTTGGCAGTCACCAACTACAACAAACTTGTGAACTGAAATACGTGCAGGTAACCAAAATGGGCAAAATCTACGCCTAAAGTGTGAAGGGCAGATGTATTCCATCATCACAGTGGCAAAATGGGGAGACGGACACTGCTGAGTTTATTCCATCTAATAAGTGACAAAAGGCATGTGCAATAGGCCTGTGCCCTGGTTAACTCAGAGCCTGATGCAGTACCATTCTTTCACAGGGCTGTGTTTTTATAAACTCTGAGTTTCTAAACTCACTTCCCCTGCTACAAGGAGGCCCAAGCCTATGGGAAAAATGCTTTGAAGTACAGTAATTTCATGCCTATAAGGCACATACTTTTGACTAAAAATTTTGATCGAAACCTGGAAGTGCACCTTATACTCTGGTGTGCCTTATATTTGGAAATTTGCCAACCTGAAAGTGCGAGCCGCCAGCGCTGGCAGCTGGGCCGCATGCTGACAGTGCCAGCAGCTGAGCCGTGCGCCACAAGGGCCACAGCAGATGGCGCCAGGGGCGGGAAGGACTGTGGGGCTTGTGGCACAGAGGGGGCACGTGGGGCTGGTTTAAAGGCTACGCCTAGCTGTGAAAACAGTTTTCAAATTGAGCACCTGCCAGTAAACCCTGCTATCCAGTACTAATTCGTTACTCTGTTGCGCACAGATCCTCACTGCAAAAAAAAAAAAGGTGCTCCTTATAGGCCGGTGTGACTTATATATGGACAAAGTCAGAAAATTGCCGACAACCCGGAAGTGCGCCTTATACTCCGGTGCGCCTTATAGGCGTGAATTTACTCTATTTGAAAAGATCGTGGTCTCATTTCTGAGAGAATTCTGTTTCTTTCAGCAGGCAGAAAACAATCCAAAGCAAACACAAATGACTGAAATTTCCACACTGAGCATTTTTGGCATCTCTTAGGTTCAAGTTTAGCCTTTGAGTGAAAAGAACTCGAAAATCAACTTATATTTTTTCTCCTGGCCATTCTTCCATTTTAATTATTTCCTCCCAAAAAATACCCACTGTGCAGCTGGGGAGATGGACACATCAAGAGAAGAATACTTGGGCTCCACATGACCTGCAGGGTGTTCTCAAAACTGAGGAGGAAACTTGCATTTGGGGAACTTGCACCAAGGCGGGGTCTCATGACTCCTGGCTCTGCAGGAGAAAGGAATATCTTCCCTAACAATAGGGAACAGTCTACAGGAAGGAGCCTGTGTCTCATCCTTCCATCCCTCCAGGAAGACCCAGGGCTCTGATCTGTGCCTGCCACATCCCCCGAGAGCAACACCTTTCTCTGTGGCAGCTGGGGACAGTGTGGGGAGAGAGAAGGACCACACAGAGGCACATGCTGGGATGCAGCAAAACTTTAATGAGTTGGAAGAGGAAAACGAGGTCCTCTGAGTGGGCAGGGAGCACCAGGGGGATGTAGGAGACTCTGTCCCTTGGCCAAGGTGCAGTTCAAACCTTGGATGAGCTTAGCCAGTGATCACAGGCCAGGAGAGGACATGCGAGCAGAGACAAAAAAGAAGAGCAGGAGAAACAGGTAAGGTAGACAAAGACCATGGTTCTGGAGAGCCCAGGCACAGCTCCTCCCGAATACCATGGATGCTCAGTGTCTCTAAATGACCATGCTCAGTCCATTTCCATCTTCTGGGTTCCAGGGGGTCCTTCTGTAGGGCTGTCACCAGCAGCTTTAGCAGATCCTGTTGCAGTAGCGGTTGGTGATGCAGGAGAGGTCAAAGCCCCCAGAGCTGATGGGCACTCCGCCACAGCTGAGGATGCTGCCAACAGCAGCAGAGGTGGAGGATCCCACGGCGGTGTTCTGGGGGAAGGAGCTGAGGATGGGGCCAGGCAGGGTCACCAGCACAGGGGAGGGTTCGATGATGATGGTGGAGCTCTGGCACTGCCTGACACAGCACTCATTGCAGCTGTTGGCCAGCGGGGTGGGGCCGCAGGCCGGGTAGCAGGGGGGACAGGGCTGGTAGCAGGGGGGACAGGGCTGGTAGCACGGGGGGCAGGGCTGGTAGCAAGGGGGGCAAGGCTGGCAGCTGGACATGGCGCTGAGTCACAGGTGCACCTGGGAGAGAAGAAAGAGACAAGATGGGGATGGTTGAGAGCCACCTCTCCACACACCACAAGGGAGCCAAGACACAGCCTGGCTTGGGAGATGAGGTCAGTGCAGGGAGCACCGCACAACTCTTTGCCTGATCCCCGCCACTGAGCAAGGACAGACAGGCCCACAAAAGCACTTTCTTAGTCAAAAGAACAAGAGCTCCCCCAGCCCAGACACAGCCCCTGTCCACACCAAACCCTCTGTCCCCCTCCCCTCCCCAAACAGGCATCCTCAAGCCCACTATAGGACAGAGCTTCCAACTCACTTGTTTCCAAGGAGAAGAAGGACAGTGAAGTGGATGAGAGAGTGAAAAGTTGAGACGCCTTTTATACTGGTCCTGCACTGCCCCAGGTCCGGAGGAAGTCTCTCTGGAAACAATAATTTCCTGAGAAGCTCATTTCAAGTGCAAAACACTCCAATTAATGATATGGGCTGTGTTTTGTTTTCCTGTATGGCCACATTTTCATTGCCTTCTTTGGCCACACACATTTCTCCCTGAAGGCTCCTTTTTAGAGTTGGGCAGGGAAGCCCATGGACTTCTGGGACAAGAGCTCATTGGTGCCAGCAGAGGATGAGTCTGGAGTGCCAGAGGCATTGCCTGCAGTCTGGGGACATTGGCTTGGGGCACTCCCCTTGGCTTGTTTGCAGCCCTGTGGGCAGGAAGGGCACTGCTCCTCCAAGCCCTGGAATGCTTGCTCAGATGCCAGAGGATTACTGAATGTGTTGATGTGCCACGTCCCCTTCCTCCCACCCTCCAAAACCTCTGATTCACACTGGCCATTGCCTTTGCAGGTTGGTCATCAG
>VRYO01002482.1:18382070-18398886 GCA_009812075.1 Sialia sialis
GGGGATGTGGCAGGCACAGATCAGAGCCCTGGGTCTTCCTGGAGGGATGGAAGGGTGAGACACTATAGCAGCATGCTCGGCCCTGCAATGTTGTCAAGCTACTTAAAGAATGCCTTCTTTGCCTGGCTCTCTGTAGTGGACTGAGGGGGGCCCTGCATTGACTCACCAAACCCTAAACATTCTTACATTGCTGCAAACAAAGACACATCACTGAGAGTCCATCACTCAATACTATAAAACTTCAGTCCAATTTTCTACACTAGGTTCTTCTAACATTTTCCTGCTTGGGTGTGTGCATGAACTTTCCTGTCTTGGAGTGGAAATGCCCCTTCAGGAATTCTCCTTTATGTCAAGTAAAAGAGATCTGCCCACGAGCGTTGGTATGTTGAGTGGCACCAATATCTATTTTAATAGTTGGGGAGTTTTTCTAGCTTTAATATAATTGCTTTAATATAACTACAGTAATTTCACCCATATAAAGTGCACCTTTTGACTGAAGTTTCCATATGAACCCAGAAGTACGCCTTATAATCTGGTGCACCTTATATATGGACAAAGTTTGGAAATTTGGCAACCCGGAAGTGCGAGCCACGAGAGCTGCGGCAGCAGCTGGCAGGCGTGGGGAGAGCTGGGAGGTGCAGGTCTGGTGGCAGTGCAGGGCGAGCCGGAACGGTGGCGGCACATGGGGAGCCGGGGCAGCAGTGGCACACGGTGAGCCGAGGCCGCAGCGGCATGCAGGGAGCTCAGTGGCGGCGGCGTGGGGGGAGCTGGGGCTCATGGCTCTGGCAGCCAGGTGGGAAAAGCCGGAGGGTGTGGCTCCAGAAGCCGGGCAGGGAGAGCTGGCAGCAGATCCTTGCTTCAAAAAAAATGTGCACCTTATACACCAGTGCGCCTTATACATGGAAAAATTACGCAGACTTGCCAGCAACCTGGATGTGCGCCTTATACTCCGGTGCTCCTTATAAGTGTGAAATTACTGTACTTCAAAATAGTGCACTATCCTATCGTATTCTATACAGTACTAATAATTTTAGGTTTTATACTGAGTTTTCCTTGCTAATGAGGTAGATGGGGAGGCAGACTTCATTCAGTATGAACTCCCCACCCTTCATTCATTGCCAGAGGATTTTGACGCAGTAAAGCCAAATTCCTCACCTCACCTTAAACTCTGCCAACTTGTAAAAACTGAATTAATTTATGAGGTAGGGCTCATTGTAACAACTAAAGATAAACCTAGCACTGTGATGCAATTTGCTGAACTGCGAGAGCCATGTCACAAGGATTCCAAAGAAATCAGTCCAGGCCAGCTCCTCTGTCAGAGCACACAGTCATGCCAAGCAGTGGGATGGCACACAGGGCCCTTATATTAGGCCCATTTATGTAAGTTAGGTGCTATGTAGGATGGCAAATGTAATTCTTGCCTTTAGGTTCCAAGCACTCTGCGTATAACAGCCATAACCATGAACATTCTGTCAAGCCCATGATCTGGAGCACAGGATTAATTCATACAAGTCCATATCCTGGCCGAACAGAGGTCCCATCTCACCTGTTGCAGAATGAAGCAAAGGGGAGTGAAGAGTGTCCTGGTTTAAAGGACAGATGTCTGCCAAGGAATGTAGGAATCTCCCTTGGGATGGAGAATATGAGCCTTTCCCTCAAAATTATTATTACTTTGAAATTAGGGGCTTTTAGGCAAAGACATGGGAAAAGGAACATCAGTTCTTTACCAGTATGTGTGTGTATAACAATTCAAACAAATGACGTGGCAGCAGCACCAAAGAGGAGCAGACACCAGTCCCAGCTGCTCTCAGCTGCAGGCACTTTCCCCTCGGGTGCAGTTCCGGGCACAGCCAGCAGGGGCGCTGCTGGCTCCCGGCCGGGCAGGGTGGGTGCGATGATTGCCCTGCAGGGGGCACTATGGCGCGCGCTCGGCTGCCTTTTCACACTGTTAATGGGGCTTGAGGGGAAGGGATGGAGATGGGATCCCTTTAGAGACCCAAGGGATGGAGAAGGGGCTCCCTGTACAGACCCACAGGAGCAGCCAGTCCCAGTGCCCCTCCTGATGATGCAATGAGCTGTAGCAGGAGTGGTGGCTAGAATGACAGAATCAGGCATACCATGGGTTGGTGAAAAAAATGTAACAGAAAACTCCACAGCCTTAGCAGAAGCCGTGAAGGTCAGAGACATGGGATGTTGGGTTACAGTGTAGTGAAAAAGCCCAAGGCAGTAGCAGAAAGCAGTGGGCTGGACAGCAGCAGCTGGGCATCTCTGCAGCAGCTGCCGCATGCAGCCAGGGGATGCACCCTTGGGAAAGCTGGGGGGTGGAATCAGGGTCCCATGTTTTTCCCCTGAGGCACCTGAGTAGATGGTGAGGGTCCTTTCCAGTCAGATGAAGTGTTATTAAGGTCCCAGTTCACTGGCTGCTCTAATGAGCAGAGGCTCACCCACAGTAAAAGAAGAAGCGGTGCTGGGATGAACTCCATCCTGGTGAATTCTTCCCTCAGGAACAGCAATTCGACCTTTCCTTTCCAATCCCAAGAGCAAGAGAGACAGGGGCCAATCCCACTCCCTCACCCCTGAGCCAAAATTTCTTGGTATCTCTGCCCTTCCAAGATAAAATCCCTCAGCTAGGAGAGTGCAGCTGCATCCTTCGCCCCACCTTGGCTCTCTTAAGTACTGGTTGTTATTATCTGTAAGGTAACAGATGGGAGAAAATTGCCTCAGAGAAAAAAGAAAAAAAAAAAAAAAGAAAAATCCTAACCTCCAACAAATAGATGGGAGAATTAATAATTGGCCTGGTCCTGCACTGCTCCAGGCCTTGAGATTTTCTCTTGTGGAAGCAATAATTTCCTGAAATGAGTTGCAAAACATTCCAGCTATTGATATAGTCTGTGTTTCAGATTCCTGCATTGTTGACTTTTGATTCCTGTGTTTGTGTTCATTCCCCCATGGATATTGTCTCTGAGGGCTGATGAGAATTCTGGGAATTTCCATTGCAGGAGTATGTTATTGCTACCATAAACTGTTTCAGAATTCCTGCAGGGTTTCCTCAAAGGCTGGAGTCATGGGCCTGGCACACTCCCGTGGGGAAAGCTGACAGGGCACACAAAGCCAAGCTCCTTCCAGCCCTGCAATCCTTGAGCTGACAGCCAAGGATTCCTGTGTATGAGGACAGGGACAGCTCACCTGGTGACTGCTCCTTTAGAAGAGGTGCTCTCACCTTGCTCCAGTGAGGGCAGAAAGATGCATCAGGGAGTTAATCCAAGACTGGCCCTGGGGCCAAAGGGATAGAGGGATTCTATACTGGGGTAGAAGTTTACCAGTTCCTGAGAGGCGCCCACCTGTCCCTAGTGCTCTATTGCCAGGGTTGGCACCTGATTCCTATCCCAGGTATCCCTGAATAGAATGGAATCCTTGTGGCCTGACTCAGTCTGGTTGTTCCTGGGCCCTTCTGGCAGAGCTGTAAGAGCAGCAGCAAGCACTGCCCAGGACATGGCTGTGGGGCCTCAGTCATTGCACAATAACTACTGTTTTTCTTTCCTCATTCTCTTCCTTGCTCTCTCTCTGCCTCCATTCATCTCTGCCTAACCTTCTAATTCATTCAGGCCACGGTTTCTCACTTATGTCTCTGAGGAAGTTCTCTACTGCTATTTGAATTTTCTGCCCTGTAAACATGAATTCTATATTTTGAAGATGCAGTTGTGCCCATTAACACTAACAAGCAGCCCTACTTGCTTTTCTGTCTGGTACATACAGCTGTGGCTACTGATTTCTTCTTATGAGTCAAAACTGCCAAAGATCCCTCTTTTCTTCATTCTGGCTTTGGTTTGTTGGGTTATGTGGACCCCAGATAACAAGAAATTGGAGGAAGGATGTAACTTTCTTAGCTGCTCAATAGATCCCAGAACCAAGGTGACACAACAGGGTTTCCTGGAAATTTTGTGGAACAAGAGAGCAGGAATCTGGGAGTGGGGCTACATACAGTTGTCCTGTAGGACAACCTTATGTGAGGTGAAGGTTATTACTGCACTGTGGAACCACACTGAGCTGAGAATTGAGAGCTCTTGTGCCCACCATTTTGCTGTCCCCAGCCCTTGAGTTCTTGCTGATAAGCAAGGAAATTCTTCCATAAGAACTTGCATCAGACATGTAGACTTGCTTCCTGGAGCCTTTCCTTGCACTTACACTGTTTCTCACATTCTTCTAGACGCCATTACACAGAAAAAGGGCCAAGTCATGGCGGGACAGAATCAGACCACTCACACCTATCAGAGCTCTCACTTTTACACTATGATCTCGTGCCAGCAGAGGAGAGGACAGGTTGTTGTCATATCAGGCAGCAACTGGCTCCAAGGAGAGGAGCCCATTCACCACATTGCTAAACACCATGTCAAGTTCAGCTTCCTGTGCTACAGGATCTCAGGTGTGTTATCAGTAGAGTTTTCAGAACAGATCCAAAACTCAGCTCCATATCAGCCACCCTAAAGAAATTTAACTCTATCCAAGTCCAAACCAGTATATTCTCCACCCATTATTCCATACCATCTTCATCTTGCTTTGATTTGTGGTGGAAGCAGCTTTGAAAATACAGGGATTCATTATTGTTGACTGGTGTTTACCCAGCCAAGGCTTTCTCTGCTCCTCATGCCATCCCACCTGCTGGGGTTGCACAAGGAATTGGCATTGCTGACCCCAACTGACCAAAGAGATATTCCAAACCATATGGTGTCATGCTCTGCATATAAATACATGGAAGAAGAAGGATCAGGGGCATGTTTGGAGTTCAGATGTTTGTCTTCCCAAGTCAGGGTTCCATATGTTGGAGCCCTGCTTTCCTGGGCTAAACACCCACCTGCCTTGGGAAATGCTGAATGAATTCCTTGGTCTGCTTTTCTTGTGTGCTGGGTTTTGTTGTACCTGTTAAACTGTTTTTACCTCAACTCATTAATTTCCTCACCTTTATTGCTCTTGATTTCTCTCCCATCCTGCTGGGGCACTGTGAGTGAGCAGCTCTGTCATGCTCAGCTTCTGGCTGAGGTTAAACCACACCACCTGTCACTGAGTAATGGCTTCATCCTCTAGGAGTAGCAGAAGGAAAAGGGACTGCAGACTCACCTAGTTCTTAAGGAGAAAAAGGAAAGTGAAGTGAATGAGACCTGCATTGGGTTTTATACTGGTCCTGCACTGCCCCAGGCTCAGAAAAAGCTGACTGAAAAATGTCGACAAGCTCTTCTGAAATGTAAGACATGCCAGATGATACAGCTGTGTTTCAGGTTCCTGGTGCCTTTCACTTCCTTGTTTACACTACGGTATTTCCCTCATGGATGTTTGTTTTGGGGTTAGAATGAGATTTCCGAAAATTTCTGGGACAAGAGCATGTAATTGTGGGCAGAACACTCACACCAATTGCTGGAGAAGTCCTCTACAGACCAGGACCATTGACCTGGGGCAGTACTGGGATGGTGTTTTCAACCCCACTGACAAAAGGCCAAGCTCCTCTCAGCCCTGCAATCCTTGTCTGGACTTCAAATGGATCCCATTTGTGAGGATACACCATATCCTTTTCCTTCTCTCCCCTCCAGCACCTTCTGATTGCTACTGGTCTTTCCCTTCCAGGCAGCTGAACTGCACTGCTGAGCTTCAATATATCTCCTTTGTTCACCAACCTTGGAAGAGATTTCCAAGGCTTGTCTTCTTCCACGCTTTAGGCCATGACAGGAGATCCTCAGGCAATCCATGTTTTGGGCCTTGAGGTGCCTTGGCATGCTCCAGCCCAGGCAGGGTTGTGCCTGTTGAACCCACACTAGTCACACCAGGGCATTTTTGCTTAATGGATGCACTTAGGTGGATGATAAATTCCTTTGAATGCATGACATGGATAGATTTGCATGCAATGCTATGCAGATGAGCCCAAATGAGTCTGTACATTTCTGGCACTCATCACAACAGGATGTGATGGCCATCCTAAAGCTGCTGCTCCTCAGTACAGCCTGGCTCTGCAGGCTGGGTTGCTTCTTGCATTCTCCATGTTAAAAAGCTTAAAAGAGCATTAACTTTATGTCAAGGGAGAAATGCCAAGAAATCCTGCCCAACTTGTGCATGGAGACTCCAGTGCTGTGTGGTAGGTGCCTGTCACACAGAGTCAAGAGCTTCAGCTGCACAGGGCAAGGCAGGCAGGGAAGATGGGGACCATGGCCAGGTCAGGGGGAGGTTGACAGGGGGAGGAAGGCTGGAAGCTGGTGAATTTTGGCAATAGAAAACAGGCTTCTGTCTCCCTGTGGACAGATGCTGTCAGATGCTGTCACCTGCAAACTGCTGAGAACAAAGAGACACATTGGGGAATTTGCCAGAAGGACCTGTGCTCAAATAATTTTTTCTCCTTGAAGGAGAAAATACCTGTGACATCTTCAGGAGACTCCCGCTCTCAGGAATGTTAAGCACAGTCTCCTAACCTGACCTGATGTCTTGAGAGGTTTCTTTTTGCAGAAAGCTGCTGAGCTTGCCCTGCCTTTGGAGCAGTACCATTTGCTGCTCTTTGATGTGGGCTCCAGGGATAATGTCCAAAGTGTTTCTAGAATGACTACAGAACTCTGGAATGAAATAAGGGTGTGAGGGCCCAAGCTGGAAAAGACTGAGTAGAAAAGAACTCATCCTGTGGGTGAACATCTGATTGCAGGCTTCGTCTTGCAGGTGAGATTTTTGATTGCCTGAGAAATGTTGGTGATGAATGAGGGGTACTGAGCAAGAATAGGATATATTTGACAAAGCCATGCAAATAATCTTTAAATCTCATAAGAAATCAACAGCATTCTTTACCTACCTCTTTATTTATCCTTCTCTTGGGTGTTATATTGGTATTGAATCTGTGCTGTTCACTGCACTCCTGAGGAGACATTATACAGAAATGGATCCCCTTGGCAGAGACGGGTCCATCTGGAGTTCCCAGAGGAACAGATTTTGTACTGTAACATCAGACTCAGAGCTCCTGGTGCCTGGGTTGCCTGCAATGGTTTTAAAATGTGTGATCCCCCTAAAGGCATCACATGGCCCCTAATGAAGTGTGGAATGTTTCTCACCACTCATTAAAAACTGGAAGGCAGTTACCCACAGTCCCATGGGGTTAATTAGGGAACTTTTCCAGTTTTGTTGGCTTGTGTGTTTTTACTGGCACAGGAGATGGTAAACAGGAGGATTTTAATCAGCTCTCAAGACAGTGGCATTTCTTTCTGTATTCTTTTGTCTGAACCTTTGCCCTTTGTTTCTGGTAGAATCAAGGCATTCAGATGATGCAAATTTTAAGGTGCCTGTGTGGGAGATTCAGTATTTAGCTCTAGTGAGAATCCTCTGAGCCTAGACATCTAGTGGAATTTTCAGCCACCTTCATTTCTCCAGCTTGTTTGTCCCCAGTTTGGCTATAAGGATTATTTGAGAGAGAGGGCAGAAGGTTTTGGTAAATCCAGTGTGAACAGGATGTCCACTGCTCTGGCTGAATGGTGGGAACCAGTTGTGTGATCCACATGTGCTTCCTTGAGCACATGACTTGCTCCAGTAAATGATTAGATGTGAGCCCACCACTTGCCATGAGAGCCTGGATCAGGGTCAGCAGCTCTGTCTGGTTGCTGAACCTCACACTCATGTCCAAAGCACTGTAGAGAGAGAGGTGGCAGGGAGAGGGTTTTTGTGAGCAGGAGAGAAGTTGGACTAGTTGCTCTAGTCAGCTCCATCTGTCACACAAAGCACAAATCCCCCTCCTTTTAATCCCGCTGAGCCCTTGGAGTGGACACAGGAGTTGCAAAAAGTGGTTTTCTCATGTCCAGTATTTTCCTGTTTTGTCTCTAGACAGTGTCTTTTTGGGCAGGCCTTTTCAATAAAATCTGGACATCTATTCTGTTTTGTTTTTTGGTTTTTTTGGTTTTTTTTTGTTTGTTTGTTTTTGTTTTTGTTTTGTTTTTTTTGCCATGGTTAATTTTTAAACTCCTTAAACACCACTGGGAGAAAATTTGATCCTTGTGGTTTCCTTGGAGGAGACTTATTTAGATCTGAAATTGGCTATTTCACACCCCCGATGATCTGTATAGCTCAGGTGAAGGCACCTACTCTGGAGGTCAAGGAGATAAATTCTTTTCTATTTAGAATTATATCTCCAAATAAATATCAGAAAAGCCTCAATTAGCTCAGACAAGCTCTATCTTGGAGCACAGTTTCTGCTCACTTATGAGATTGAAAGGAGGTTTATGAGACTGATTCGTTTCAGACGTCCCCACTGGGATGGTAAAGCTATGTGTAGTATATCAAAGACATTCACTTCAGTCCTTTCCTTCATCCATGCAAAGAGAGTGGCACTTCCCACGGGTGATTCATCACCTCCTACACCAGATCACCATCAGAGACACCTGCAGATACCTGAAATACCTCCCCACTGTCCTGAGTAAGGGCTGCAGATCTGTTGCCTGATGCACAGCTCAGATGTTTGTTTAGATTGCTATGATTTAAGCCTTAGCTGTGATGGGTGCTCTGACATTTAAAAGGAGCTTGGGAGCACTTTGATAGGATCAAAGCCTGGGTGCATTGCAATGCCCTTGCTGTGCTGGGAGCAGTGGAATGGAGAGGAAGAGGGAATACACATCCCTCTTCCCATCTGTGAATGAAACCAGTTCTTTTGTTTTGCAGCTTCTTGTTTACCTTTACCTGAGCTGCTTAATTAATAGCTGTGCTAATTAATACTGTGGGCTTGTTGTCAGGTTTGTGGAATCCAGTGTCATCCTGGTGTGAGAATAGACAACTTTTGGGTGAAACAACAGTGAAATATGCCCAGAGTTGGCTGGTGCCTGAGTGATAGGGTGTGAAAGTGTTTGGACAAGTGCCCAGAGCAGTCATCACCTCTTGTATCCTGGGATTTTACACTTCAGCAGGCTAAAAGTCCTGGTAAGTTGGTGTGTTGCAGCTGACAGAAGGGTGCCTTGCCTATCCCAGTGAAAACCAGCAGCTTTTGGCATTGTGTTGGGGCTTGCCCTGCGCTGATCAAGTCATGACTCATTTCAATTGGAGGATTGTGGTTAAGGCAGGAACCAAACCACCTTTGGGAATGCCATGACTGAACCAGGGATCCAAACTGCATCTGAGAAGGCAGTGGTTGAGACAGAGACTTCAACCAAATGTAAGGACACCATGGCTGAGCCAGGGATCCAAACAGTAACTCCAGTGAGCATCCCTTCCAAACCTGGACCATTCCATGATCCCATAATTCCATTATTTTAGCATTATGTTATCTCCTGTGGAAACACCCATTTCCATTCTTGGTGACATTTGGTATAGACTCAGGGAACAGAAAAGACAGTGTCTATGACTGTGAAAGACTGGTGATAGTCCCTTGGCACCAGGAAGAATCCCTGCTCACACTCCATAAAGCCAGAATTGCTCCAAGCAGTTCTGGTCCTGCTGGTCCCTCCAGGTCTCAGGTTTGAACTGCAGCTCCTGCTTGCTCCACACTCCCAGCCTCTATGTCTGGGACTGCTACCAGCCTTTCATGGACCACTAGGCTGACACCAGCAGCCCCAAGGGCAGCACCAGCTTGTGGAGTTGTGGGCAAAAGGGTGAGAGGAATGCTGGATTTGTCTTTAGGAACAAACTCTGGGTCTGCTGATAGATAAGGCTAGCACTGAGAGATAGAAGAAACAATGGGATTGATTGCACTGATTGATGAATAGAAAAAGACATTTGCCTTTACAAACAAACTGTAGAAATAAAACTGGGTATTGGAAGATGAAAGAAACAATGGGGAGATGTCTTGGGTTACAGTACGTGATGTGATAAAAGGTATCTCTTCTATCACCATCTGTTGAGGGTGGGAGCAGTGCTCCTTATCTCCGTGGGAGATATTCTGCTAATGGGCCAACAATTAAAAACAGGAGGGGCATTGTTCTTTGTCTTTTCACAACCCATCCTTCCTTAGGGAGGTATCTTCTGCTAATGGCCCATTGGGTCCCACTGCAGAACTGATAAGATTACTTCATCCCATTGGAAGTTGCTATAGCCAGGGGGAAGACCCCAACGCTTCTTACCAAGATAAAACCAGAGGTTTTGGGCCACTAAGGCAGCCCTTTTCCCTTGGACTCCAGAGCAAAACTGGACTTTTCCACATCATCACTGGATATTCGGAGGGAAACTGCACCCTTCTACAGCACCACTGCTTCAACTGAACCACATCTAACATTGCATAAGGACTATAGCCACCATTTAATCAGACTGCTACCAGTACCCTGCCTGATGGAGTGTCAGGTTGCATTCTGACTTTGTCAGGGTTTGGGTTGTGTTTCTTTGTAGTACTGTATTTCTATTTTAATTTCCCTAGTAAAGAACTGTTATTCCTAATTCCCATATCTTTGCCTGAGAGCTCCTTAATTTCAAAATTACAATAATTTGGAGGGAGAGGGTTTACATTCTCCATTTCAAAGAGAGGCTCCTGCCTTTCTTAACAGACACCTGTCCTCCAAACTAGGACAGGGGGAAACTATGAATTCTATAAGAATTAAAAATTAAAAGGGAGGGTTATACATTAGAGGGAAATCTTAGGTATGAGGTGTTCTGGGAAGTCTGTGCCTCTCAAGTATCTCAGCCAATGGGAAAAGAGAGAGGAAAATGCGACCAGGAAAATAGGATAAAAAGGAGGCTGCGTCCTCCAAAAATTTGAGAGATCCCAAGGGAATGTCCCATGGCCTCTCCCTTTATTCGAATAAAGCAAAAGGGACTCCTCTGTCTCCTTTCTGGATATAAACCTCTGGTGTTTGTGGATTAATTTTCCTGACAAGGGGTTGTAGTGTGCCAATATCTCTCCTGGGCTGTGCAGAGCCAAGGGCAGAGATGAGTGATGAGACTTGGGGCTGCACTTTTTTTTTTTTAAGTGAGAATCCATGTGTTACAAAGTAACAAATTAGTAACAGAATCACTGCCAGTGAGGTTTGGTGTCAGGTGCTCAAGTTGCAACAGGTTTCACAGACCAGCAAAGCCTTTAAAGGCAGCCCCAGGCACCCTCCCCGGCCGGCTCTCACTTCTGGGTTGGCATTTCACTGGGATTTGTCCATAGATAAGCCGCACCTGAATATAAGCCGCATTATTGGGGTAGGCTGGATTCTTCAATGAAAAAGGTGCAGCTTATAATCGTGAAATTACTGTACCTGCTTTTATATTCCTAATTTTGTCTAGCTTCTGTTTTAGGTAGCCACTCTATGGCTTCATGCCTAACTGGAGGAGGTGGTATCTTACTAAATGGTGATGAGACCAGGGGTTTGGGGGTCCTAGTGTCTTTTTAAATTCTGATAAAATTCTGAGAATCAACAATCAGATCATCCCCTTTCCATAACACGTGGGGTGGCACATGGGCTGGAGAAGTGGATGTGTTGGAGAGAGGAGAGTGTCTGTGAATAGCCATTAGGTCCTTGAATGTATTCTCCAGAACTATTACAAAAGTTGGCTGCAGCCAGGCCATGCACAAGCACAGCCCTGAATGTTCCTCTTTAGATAACTGTAAACTGTGACATGCTGTAACATGCCACACTCAAACTTTACCTCTTCACAAAAAGAGTTAGCATTAAGAGAGACATAGATTTTAACCCCCTGTTGACCGTAAGGGAGGTTGCTGAGTGCGATATATGCTATGAAGTAATTCATGTTAATTTAGGATTTATGAGATATAAATAATGTTGGTATAAATAGAGATAAATAAAGAGACTTAAAAAACCCCAAAAAACCAGCTAGCCCAGCAAGAAGATAGGATTGCTTCACAGAATTCCAAAGTCAAAACAGTGGACAAAGCCCTGATTAACATGCTAATAGACCTGGTTCCAGTGGAGGTGGCTCCTTACAAGACAGTCCTGGAAAACCCAGCATAAGTGCAGGATAAGCATCTCCTTCAGGACAGCCAGAGTCCTCAAGAAAAACTACATTTCAATGCAGGTTCTCATAAACCAGAATCGTCGTCCAGGGAAAAATTCCATTTCAAAACCCAGCTCCTGTAAGCCAAAATTGACACTTTCAAGACAACTACATCTCAATACATAAATCCCGTAAAGCAGAACCGACACTCATCAAAAGTCATTGTTTACACTCATCAAAATTCATCATTTGCCCGGGAAGGGCTTTTGTGCAGCCCAACACAGAGAAAGAAGGCTACATGAATATGAGAAACTACCACAGGAAAGAAGGACTTCTTGATCCAGGGCTAGAAAAACTGTATAAAACCGGGACTGACCAAGGCAGCAGCGTGAACACAGGGAGATTGGATGATAGAGGTCAGATCAATGCGTGCGTGTTTAGCCAGCGCCAAACCTGGGCTCAGTGTTGTCTTTTTGATTGTGGCTTTCAAGGACCATATTTTGGTTGCAAAAATAAAAATTGTTGTTTTAATATTTTTAATTTGGCTCAATTTGTCTATTACCTATAACTCTGAGGATGAGGAAGAAATGCACAGAAATCTCCCTGCCTGGGCAACATTAATGCAAAATACAGTGAACCATGGGCAACAGATGAGAGCGATGGATCCTATCTGGTGAAACCAAAAAGACAGGCTGCAGTCTTGGGCAAATTAATAGTTCCTGTGAACCAGAACCTACTGAATGTCCAAACAGAACTCAGAGGTGGAGAGAGTTATATAACCAAGAATTAGCATTAGGCATTCCAAGAGCTGCAATTCAAAGGCAGCGTGCTGGGGTCATCCAGAGTCTAATTAATATGGTTCAGAGTCAGCAATAGCAATCAGAGAGGAAATAGTCTAAACATTTGGGCACTTCAAGAGGGGATAGTAACTTTCTCTCTCCAAGTTCAAGATCAAAACTCAAGTAACACCTGGATGGCAAATGGGCCAGTAAGTTGAGTGGAAGCTTATCAGAAGATAGATTATATTATTATTATTACAATATATAAAATAATATTATATATAATGATGATATTATACATGTATTAGATATTATATTATATTATATTATATTATATTATATTATATTATATTACTTATTTGTGTCAGTCCTCATCAACAATTACATTTGGAATAGATATGGGAGCACAAATTTCAGTACTAACACAGCTGAGAAGCTCTGCGTCTGGCCTGAAGGGCAAAGAGTTAAAACCACTGAAGTAAACAGAGCAAGAGTGAAGTGCCAAACCACAAGGGTTTAATTTATGGCTCCCAGGCAAGAAGCTGAATTTAAAGACTACAAAGAAAACATTTGGGGTTTTGGTGTTTTGAAGACTTGAACCTGGCATCTGCCCAATGGCAGTGTGTGGTCCTTTGGTTCAAGTATTGCCACTAAACCTGATAAAAAAATCTAAAACTTGGAGGTTACAATCCATGTACTCCCCAAAAGTCTGAACTCCCTGACTCCAGGATCACTAATATACCACAAAACACAACTTCTGCTGTGTGAACAAGAGATTTTGAAATTGCAGGTGATTTGGAAATATGACAAGTTATCTCCAAAACCCACTCCTCATATAATTTACCATTTTGGCAAATTCAAAAGCTGGACTGGAGCTTGTGATGGACAATTGATTGTCAGCATCTCAATGAAAACACAGCCCCACTAACAGCTGCAGGACCCTATTATTGCAATATAAACTGAATATATCCATGACAATGAAGGTGGCAGCATAGCCCCAGCATGGACTTTATTTAGGGGTCTTTTCCAGCCTCAACAATTAATATTATATAGTTGTGTGTATGTTCCCTGTGGAGTGGTTGCCCTTACAGCACTGTTTGCATTTGGTGCTCATTTGACTTCAGCTTGTCCAGCAGTGGCCTGCTGGAGTGTGATGATGAGGTTGGATATCTCCTCCCAGCCTTTGCAATGGAGACAAAAATCATTAAGCAGCATCCTGGGTCCAGACCCAGGGGCTTGGAAAAGAGCAAAGTCCAGGTTCAAGAACTGCCACATGGATCACACCAGGTTCCACCAGCTCACCCTGAGCTGAAATTAACTGTGGTATGGGAATGAGTATTAAAAAGATGTGTCTGACTGACTTGTCCTGTTCTAATCCTTCCCTCAGCCTCCTCTGAAGCACAGTTAGGTCTCTCCTTGGGCGACTTGATTGCTCTTGTGGTTTTATCTCCTAGCTGATGTAGCCAGAGGAAGGAATCAGTTCCCAGCCAGGCACCTGGACATCGGTCAAACCCTGTTCAACCCAGCCATGGACATTTCAAGGGATGAGGCAGTCACAGCTTCTCTGGGCAACTTGTGCCAGCCCCTACTTCTGCCTTCTGTAACTCAGGTGATGTAGCTGATGCACCTGTCAGTGAAGATCAAGGCAAAAAAAGGAGTCATTGACTACCTTAGCTTTCTACATGTTCTGAGTAGATAGGTCTCCTATTTCCTTCTGGACAGGGGCCATATTTTTCCCATCTTACTTTTATTAATAGAATAGCCCTGGAAACTTTTCCTGTTGCCCTTAATGTCCCAGGCCATTTTTAATTCTATCAGGGCTTTAACTTTCCAAGACCAATCTCTGACTGGCCAGGCAATTTGTCACTACCACACCCAGTGGGAATGGAGGGATAACTGCTCTTGCAAAGAAGTGTTTCAGAGCAGAGCTGGCATTTGGCAGTGGTGTAGACTTAAGAGGACCAAAAAAGCTGCTCCAGACTTGGAGGAGACAAAGTACCAGAGAGCAGTCACAGGTGTTTGGGAGCTGCAGTCCTCATGGGCATGATTGGGTCAGGTGCTGAAGGACCATATGGGGTACATCTACCTGTGCCTGTGTGCACTGGCCATGGATCCTAGACCAGGTAATGGGGAAGTGGGAAAGAAAGAGGTGAAATTGTGTGCTCTTGCCACCCTTTGGTGTCATCCACTATTTAAACTGCCTACTGCAGAAAAAGCTCACGAGTGATCTGTTCCCCAAGAGCCAAAGGGGCTGCTGACTTCCTCCACTGCCCTTCTGCATCCGTGGGCTCCTCACTCACAGGCAGAAGAGTTTGGGCAGCTCCCCTTCTACAGAGTGTGTTCCAGGGAGCAATGCTCCAGCCTGACTTGGGAAGAGATGCAGCAAGGCTGGATGGACTGGTGGTCATTGGTTTGGAGCAGTCAGGAGCATGTCCTTCAACTCCAAGGGACAGGGCATTAAAGACAACCCAGTGAAGTGAGTCCCATGCTCTCCTTCCTCTGGGAATGAGGAAGGCTCCCTTTTGTGCCCAAGTTTATCCTTTCCAAAACCAACCTTTCTCCCTGAGCCCACTGAAGAATGGCCATAGAATGAAGGACGACTCTAAGGTCAAGTCTTGGATGCAAACCAAATTTAATGAGTCTAAAGAAGAAAAAGAGGTGGCTCAGAAAGAGCACCAGGAGTAGCCCAAAAGATGCAGTGGGGCTGTCCATCTGCCTGGCCTGAAGAAGGAGAGAGGGAGGCCAACAGGTCATGCTAGGGTGGCCTGGGGAGACTTGGACAGCAAAGGAAGGAGAGAGAGGAAGACGAAAAATGGAAAAGTAGAAGATGGATGATGGCTGGCTGCTTCCTGCCACCCTTTACAGAAGAAGTCAGAGATGATGAAATATTTTAAATACAAAGGTCTAAAGTTCTATCTCTAGTTTAGCAGAATGTTCTCGGGTCATGGAGGTTCTTGCCCAAGGATGTTGCCAGCAGATTTAGCAGGGAGGACAACATCTACTGCCATAGCAGCTGGTGATGCAGGAGAGGTCAAAGCCCCCAGAGCTGATAGGCACTCCGCCGCAGCTCAGGATGTTGCCAACAGCAGCAGAGGTGGAGGATCCCACAGCGGTGTTCTGGGGGGAGGAGCTGAGGATGGGGCCAGGCAGGGTCACCAGCACAGCAGGTGGCTCAATGACCACGTGGGAGCTCTGGCACTGCCTGACACAGCACTCATTGCAGCTGCTGGCCAGCGGGCAGGGGCCGCAGGGCTGGCAGCAAGGGTTGCAGGGCTGGCAGCTGGACATGGCTTGGGGTCACAGGTGCACCTAGCACAGAGGGCAGGGAGAAGCAGAAAGGGAAGATACATGAGGAGCAGCACTGCACCCAAACACCCCGCAGCCAAGGCATTCCCATGGCCCACACTGCAGTGCCCAGCTCAAAGCCCAGGAGTCCCCTCAGCCAAGTCCCAGCCTCTCTGTATCTCCACAACACCTTTTCTCCCCAGCCCTCTCCCAGCACAAGCAGCTCCCAGCACTGGGCTATGGCAGCCCCTGTCAGCTGAGACCTACAGCCAGGAAAAGACTGGTCTTTTACTAGCAGCAGCAGCCAGAGGAGGAAGAGAAGTAGGAGAAGAGGCTTCCCACTCACCTGGTTCCAGAGAAGGAACTGAGAGAAGTGGATGAGAGCACACAGACTTGGGCTGCCTTTTATAGCAGTCCTGCACTGCCTCAGGCCCAGAGGCACTTTCCTGGAAGTCATAATTTTGTGACCAGTTCATGTCAAATGTGCACCATCCCAGCTAATGGCAGGGGCTGTGTCCTGGTTTCCTGCATTGCTGCCTTTTCATTTCCTGGCTAATTCTACATGCTTCCCTCTATGAAAACTTTAGTAAGGGTCAGGATGAGAGACTCAAAGAATTCTGGGACAGAAAGAATGCTCAGATCATGGGAGTGATTGCATTGCTATCATACTTCTTGCCCTCATGCCCAAGGACTGCCATGTGAGGCGACATGACACATCATTTTCTCATTTTTCCCATCTCTCCATGATGGTCACTCGCTGTTGCATCTGCTAGGAGAGTTGGACCCTGTTCCTACTCTAAGAGTGCTTAGAGAAAAATTGTGTTGGCCTCATTTGGCTCATTGTCTGCCTGTGCAATCTCTGTGATTCCTCTGGGAATACC
>VRYO01002482.1:18409475-18420380 GCA_009812075.1 Sialia sialis
CCCTGTCAGCTGAGACCTACAGCCAGGAAAAGACTGGTCTTTTACTAGCAGCAGTAGCTAGAGGAGGAAGAGAAGTAGGAGAAGAGGCTTCCCACTCACCTGTTTCCTGAGGAGAAGGAGCTGAGAGAAGTGGATGAGAGCACACAGACTTGGGCTGCCTTTTATAGCAGTCCTGCACTGCCTCAGGCCCAGAGGCTCCTTAGTGGAAGTCATAATTTTGTGACCAGCTCATGTCAAATGTGAACCATCTTAGTTAATAATGGGGCTGTGTCCTGGTTTCCTATATTGCATTCTTTTCATTTCCTGGCTAATTCTGCATGCTTTCCTGTATGATGAGTTACTTCTGTAAATGCTGGGAGGGTAAGTCCAAGGATTTCCGGGGCAGAAAGACGTCAGTGCAGGCAGAATGCTCTGATCAAGTGCCTGCAGCATCCCTTGTGGGCAGGTGATGCTCTCTTGTGTCATTTCTGTTTGAGTTGTTTGTGGCAAAGTTATCAGGAGAGGGGCTCTGCTCTTTTTCTTCTGGCTCACAGAATTGCAATGTGAGTGGACATGACGGAGATTTTGATGTTCTTTCCATCTTCCACTCTTCTCCTTCTTGCCTCCTGTTCTCTATGCATCCCCAGGCCAGTCTAGTGGGGATGTGTTGCCCACTCTGCCTCAGCATGAGAGGCAGATGGACACCCTGCAGAAACTCCACTCCTCCTGGTTCCATCTGTGAGCTACCTCCTTTTCTTCCTTAGACTCATCAAATTCTTTGTGCATTCAAACCTGGAGCTCTGAGTCATCCTTTGTTCTGTGGCAACACTTCCAGTCTGCACAGTGAAAAAGGTAGAGAAGCTGTGGGTGGGAGTCCCTGAGTGGATTTTACTTTGTGTCCTTTCCCTTGCAGCTGACAAAGACATCCCCGGCTATTCTGCAGCCGATGGCAATCAGAGAGATCCTGGATGCAGAGTGGCAGCAGTGAATATGGGAAACAGTCTTCATGGTTAGAGGAACAGCCTAACGCCTCATCCCTTCCTTGTCCTCCTCTCCATCACCTGGTCCATGAGGGTGGTCAAAGGCATGACACCTTTATGACATCTGTACCTCCTACAGTCCTTCAGTACCTGGCAGGGCCCAGCTGCTGTCCAGACATGCAAGGCTGAGGTGATTCACAAGTTGGGATAGTGTCTGCCACAATCAGGCTGTGCAGAGAAAAGCAATGTGTAAGATTTGTCAGTTGTTTCTCTAAGTGTTAACATCTAATACAGCTACAACCTCCGTTAAAATGCAATAGCAGAGAACAATTTTCTTATGCCTGGGAGCACACAAAGTTCCCTATAGGATGAGTTTTTCTGTGTGGCTGACTAGCCTATTCTCATATCCTGGCCTATACCTCTCTGGGTTCCAGTGCCATTGGTAGATCAAGTCCTCTATTGCTTGACCAAAAAGGTTTGAAACATGAAAGAGAGAAGTGTCCAGCTTATCAGTTGACAGAGGATAGGGATCCTCAAATTACCCCATATAGTGAGAATGAACTGGCTGTTGCTGCCTTTTGAACACTTGGAGTGGGAGTAGCTGTGAACTATCACACCATAAAGAGAAGCATGTGTGATTTACTTTAAGCTATAAATTACACTTCACAAGCATTAACAGCCCTAAGTACAGAAATGACACAAGTTAGAGAAGCTGCCCTTGAAAATCAAGCAGCAATTGACTACTTTGTGTTGAGATAATCAAGCATGTGAAGAATTTAAAGAGATGTGTTGATTCAATCTTTCCAATAACTCCTGACTAATAGAAAAGAAACAGTTAAAGAAACCAGCCACAAGTGCTGCAGAGACAGAAGGACTAGATTTCTCTTGGCCTGTTTCATGGCCCCACACAGCTAAACTTAGGATGGTTAAAACAATCTCTTGCACTTGTCATGATGTGATGTGGTACTCATGACTGTAATCACTTGTTTAATTCAATGCTTACTGCTGTGCAGACTAGGTCAGTATAATAACTGGATATGACACTTTAAAGAAATGATACTAAAGTCTCAAGGGCTAGATTTGTGTCCTGGGTTGATGTTGTGTCTAGTTGTGTCTACCCCTTCTCCCTGCTCCCCCCACCCTTGCTGTCTGCACGGAGCTGTTGCAGCTCCTCCCTCTACTGCTGCTGCTGCTTGGGCTTCTGCCTGGCTGCTGTTTTTTGGGAAGAAGAGAGGGGGAAGAAAAAAACAGCAGCAGCCAGGGCAGCAGCAGCAGCAGAGGCAGCAGCCAGGCAGAAGCCCAAGCAGCAGCAGCAGTAGAGGGAGGAGCTGCAACAGCTCCGTGCAGACAGTGAGGGAGGGGGGAGCAGGGAGAAGGGGTAGACACAACTAGACACAACATCAACCCAGGACAATTTGTCACTGAAAAAGTTATATTTCTTAAAGGAGTCCTTGCAGCTGAAGATGCTAGAAAATTCTTTTGATCTTAGCACATAGTGTATAATTCCGATATTCATGGTTAATGCTTAGATTTGTAGCAGACATTGCTTAGTATAAATACCAGACATTAATCTGACCTTGTGTTAATTCCCTACATCTGTGACTGATAAGTGTTGTCTCAGCTAATATTTCCTTATTTACTTATATCAGTGATTAATATGTACTAGCCAATATCTTAATTCTGAGATGTCTTGGTTTGAAAGACATGTGTCTGCAAAGAAATGTGGGA
Source organism: Sialia sialis (assembly GCA_009812075.1). Lineage (NCBI taxonomy): Eukaryota > Metazoa > Chordata > Aves > Passeriformes > Turdidae > Sialia > Sialia sialis. The sequence goes on from VRYO01002482.1 coordinate 18,412,163, forward strand.
ACATCCCTTGGAATGGAGAATATGACCCCCTTCCCTCTGAATTATTATAACTTTGAAATTAAGGGGCTTTCAGGCAAAGATATGGGAAAAGGAACACCAGTTCTTTACCAGCATGTGTGTGTACAACAAGGCAAATCAACACCACCAGCAGAGACACCCAACAGAAGCAGATACCAGTCCCAGCTTCTCTCGGCTGCAGGCACTTTCCCCTTGGGTGCAGTTCTGGGCACAGCCAGCAGGGGCGCTGCTGGCTCTTGGCCGGGCGGGGGGGTGCAATGATTGCCCTGCGCCTGCAGGAGGCGCTGTTGGTGCTTTCTTTGCGGTACCACGGCAGGAAATGGGGGTGGCTTGTCCATGTCATCTTGCCAGCCCATGTGAATAGCCTTTCCTCTCCCAGAGGCGCTCTGTGAGACAAGAGTTGGGAATGTGCTGTCTGCAGTACACCCCAGCCCTGACAATGTGTGCAATAAACATTTGGGGCTGCACAGGGCACTGCAAGGCTATGCTGGAAGAGCATATCTGTCTTCTCTGAGAGGAAGAGGTCTTTCCCTCTCAGAAAAAATGTAAGGAGAAAAATGTTGTGGGTTGAGGTAAAGAGCGATTGCTTACCAATGACCAACAGAAAAAAATCAAGGCCTGATTTGGGGAACATTCATTCTACACTTTAAAAACAAAACAAAGCAAGACTGTAAAAAACCACTAAAATAACTTCACCTCCAACTCTTTTTCACTGATGCAACTGCTCTTCCTCATCTCTGGTTCTCTTTTATTTCCTCCATGTTTAAGCAGCACAGTGGGATACAGAATGAGGGTTTGCAGTCAGAACACAACAGTTATTTTTTGGAGAAAGATCTATTTTAACATGAAAGTTAAAACATTATAATGAAAAAGCAGCAGGAATTTGGCTGTTAGTCTAAAAAAAAATCACACTTTCCTGATTTTCCAGACACACTTGCTAGGCATTTTTGGGAGAGTATGGAGGTGCTAGTGCTTGAACATGAAAGAAGTTTGACTCAAAGATGTTTGACTTCCTCTGCACCACACAGAGAGTCTGTTCTACATCTCACAACAAAGCATAGCCCAGGTTCCAGTCCCTTCAGTCAAACACCCATTTGCTATGAGATGCAACCACTTCCTCACTTAGCACCAGGAAGATGAGTTGTACAAGTGGATCTGGCATTGGTCTGGAGAGGAGGAATCTGTGTCCCCATACCAGTAACCAGCAACACTCCAACATAAGATGATCAATTCAGGGACTTCAATTCAGTGTTCTGACAGGAACAGCTCAAAAATATGTGCACTCACATAAGGACAGGAAAAATTCGGCAGCTGGGGTATGTGCTGACACAGCATGTATCCTCACATTGAAGGGTACATCCTTAGGCAAGAAGCACAAAAGGGGTGCCCATTTCCTGACAACTTTGCCACAAACAAACACACAGGAATTACACAGGCACATATCAGCTGACCGCAAGGAATGCCTGCAGCCCTGGATCCAAGCATTCTACAAGTCCTGATGTGTTTACATCCTGGAAGTCCTTGTGTACTCCCAGCACTTAGAAAAAACCTCAAAGGGGAAAGAATATGGCATGTGCCAGGAAATGAAAATGCAGCAATGCAGGAAACCAGGACACAGCCCCTACCATTAACTGGGATGGTGCACATTTGACATGAGCTGGTCACAAAATTATGACTTCCACTGAGGAGCCTCTGGGCCTGAGGCAGTGCAGGACTGCTATAAAAGGCAGCCCCAGTCGCTGCTCTCTCATCCACTTCTCTGAGCTCCATCTCCTCAGGAATCAGGTGAGTGGGAAGCCTCTTCTCCTTCTTCTCCTCTTCCTTCTGCTGCTGCTTCAAGACCAGCTCTTTCCCGGCTGTAGGTCTCAGCTGACAGGGGCTGTCATAGCGCAGGGATGGGAGCTGCTTGTGCTGAGAGAGGGCAGAGGAGAGAGGGTCTTGTGCAGACAGAGGGAGCCTGGGACTTGGCTGAGGGGACTCCTGGGCTTTGAGCTGGGCACTGCAATGTGGGCAATGGGAATGCCTTGGCTGCAGGGTGTTTGGGTGCAGTGCTGCTCCTCATGTGTCCTCACTTTCTGCTTCTCCCTGCCCTCTGTGCCAGGTGCACCTGTGACCACAAGCCATGTCCAGCTGCCAGCCCTGCAACCCTTGCTGCCAGCCCTGCGGCCCCTGCCCGCTGGCCAACAGCTGCAATGAGTGCTGTGTCAGGCAATGCCAGAGCTCCCACGTGGTCATTGAGCCGCCTGCTGTGGTGGTGACCCTTCCCGGCCCCATCCTCAGCTCCTTCCCCCAGAACACCGCTGTGGGATCCTCCACCTCTGCTGCTGTTGGCAACATCCTGAGCTGTGGCGGAGTGCCCATCAGCTCTGGGGGCTTTGACATCTCCTGCATCACCAGCTGCTTTGGTGGCAACAGATGCCGTCCCTGCTAAATCTGCTGGCAACGTCCTTGGGCAAGAACCTCCACAACCTCAGAACCTGGTTCTGGGCAGAGATAGAGCTTTTTGGACATTGTATTTAGAGCTGCAGGCTACTCTTTCCTTCTTCTACTCTCCGCTCTCTTTGTTCAATGTCTTTGTCTTCCCAGGCCTGTCTAGTGGGGATGCGTTGCCCTCCCTCCCTTTGCAGGGCAGGCAGATGCACTCCCTGCAGGAGCTCAACTGCATCTTAGCAGCATCTCCTCTTGGCCTCTGTGAGCCATCTCCTTTTCCACTTTACACTCAATAAAGTTGTTTTGCATCCAAGCCTTGGCCTCCAAATCTTCCTTTTTTTCCGTGGTAACTCTTCCAGGCTGCTCAGGTTAAAAGATGGAGGCATAGAATGTTAGACTGCCGACTGTGGATTTAACTCTGCCTTTTTCTTTGGAGGTGCTGAAGAACCTCCCTGGCTACTCCACAGCCAATGGCAAACACGGAAAAGTTGGCTCCAAAGGGTGGCAGGAATGAGGAAGGGAAACAGCAATGCCCAGGAACAGCCCATAGTCTCATCTCTTCCTTCTCCTCCCCTGCATGGCCCAGTCTAGGCCCCATGAGCAGCACATATTGTCAAAGGCATATGAGGTGAGTTCCTCGTAGAGTCCTTCAGCCCCTGACAGGAGTCAGCTGCTGTCAAGACATGCTGGGCTAAGATGATGCAGAAGTTGGGATCAACATCTGCCAATAAAGTTGACCAGACTGTGGAGTCACACCATTAAGGCAAAGGAAATACTCAAGGTTCTTAAATGCTCAAGGTCAAAAGGAATGGCAGAGGTCAGAGGGTCCAGGAACAATTAGAAAGTTTTATTAGTAAATTACACACTTGGTGTGGAGATTGGTATGTTATAGCAGTCCCAGACCTACTATATCAACAATGGCATTGTTTTTTGGATTGAGGGGTTTGGTGAAAAGGAAGAGAGAAATTAAAGAGGGAGAGATGAATTAATAAGGGAAAAAGAGAAAGAAAGAGAGAGAAAAAGACATCACCGGTTCCTGGTCCATCCAGCTGAAACGATGTCAGTTCCAGTTCCAGTGTTGATCCAGTGGCTGAAATCTCAGTCCTAGTTTCAGTGTTGACCCAGATGCAGGAGTGTTAGTTCTGGTTTCAGCATCCATCCAGCTGTGCCAATCCAGTCCATTGGATATCCAAGGTCCTGAGGTGTGAGGAGCCAATTTAATCTTGATTTCTGTAACAATACTGGTTATTAGAGGCATGTGGGGGAGGGTTCGTGTTGCAGCTGAGATGGACACAACATGACACGCCAAGGTTCATGTGGCAATAGAAAATTTTATTGTTTACAGCTTTTCTTTTTTCAAAAAACCCCAAGTTCAGTCCTGATTGGCTACAATTTTGTTACCACCCAGCTCACTGGCCAATAGGAGCCTGCATACATGCTCATCAGGGATTGGCTGGAGCCCATTGTTAGTATTTTAATCTCTCTGCCTCTCAGTGTCTTCATAGAGATGTTTATTTCTTTACTGGTATAGGCTGGTGTGTTATGGTCAGGGTCACTTATGAGTGTGAGGCCTCCAGGCCAGCTGTTAGCCATCACAAGTTGCACATGTGCCACTTGCAGGAGTCAACTAGAAGTTGGGAGAAAGCCTTGTCTCTGGGGAGACTGCCTGGCAACCATTTTATGTCTCACAGGGGAGTGGCAGTCAGCAGGTGAACCCCAAAGACACTGTAGCCTCCAGAGAGGTTCCCCAATCAGATGGCAAAAATGTCTCCACCAACAGACTGCCACAGAAATGTTGGACTGGGCCAGTGATCTTCTGTCTGCAGGCAGGCTTTGGGAGGAGCCAGGGAGCATAGAAGTAATTGCATCACGAGCTCTGGGGCTTTTAGAGCTCTTTGGATTTGGGCTTTTTGGTTTGGCTTTTTGAATCTTGTCTTTTAGGGGCTTTTTTGAGTCTGGGCTTTTTGAATCTGGAGCCCTTCTGAGTTTTGTGTTTTTTCTTTGGCTCCAGCCTGCTGAGGTCTGCTTCTTTATCCTGGCCCTAGTTCATTTTTTTTTTTTCCTTTTTACCCTGGCCCCAGCCAGCTTTTGGCTCTCCTATCTTTGCTGGCCCTTGCTTGCCACGTACTCACCTTCACTCTGTCTGAGCACTTGGCAGGACACCAGGTGACCTCTGAGCCTTGTGTGTAGCTTGTGTCCTGCTCTACCCCTTCGCCCATCCCAATCACCACCTGTCCTGCCTCCCTCTGTTCCTGTCTGGTGTCTGCCTGCTTTGTCCCTGCCTGAGCCACCTGCATCCAGCCCTGCCTGCCTCTGATCCAGCCCACCACTGCGATCACTGCCACGACCCTTTCCAGGATCCTGCACCTCCTGCCCAGTCCCCACTCACCTGGTGTCTGGCTGCCCAATGTCATGAGAACTGTGCCTGTGGAGCTGCACCTCTCCAAAAGCTGCACAGGCTCACTGGCAGGCAGCCTGCACACACCACTGCAGTGTGGATGTTGATGGCACTCCCTCATCTTCTCATGGTAATGCCTGCTTTTGCTCTCTCTGTCTCCCCGCCCCCATTTTTTTTCTATTTCCTTCTTCTTTTTCTAGGTCTCATTAGTAGGACAACTCCTGTATTGCTTTTGTTGTTGATTTTCATTACCAAAAAACTGTTCTCAGATACAGTGTTGTCTCAGTTGACTTAATTTTGTTCTAGACTCCTCACCGTTCTCTATAGTGGAAAGCAACATGAGGACAGTGCTCTGACTTGGGGGGCACCTATTCATGGATAGGTTTCTCTGCCCCAAAGATAGGTTTCTTGCTTTCTATGCAAATGAGTTCTAATTCACAGTCTGTTCTTTCTGACCTTTCTGGAAATGGGTTGGAGGTTTCAGGGATCTTTGGAGGCCTTGATCTTTCCCCTACAGTCCATACCCACTTTGTGACCTCATTCCTGTCCTTGTGCTGTCCTGTGTTGTGCTTCTTTCTGGGAACTACAGCAAGGATGTTTATCGCAGTATTAAGCTGCCTACCTCTGTATGGTCCCTTCTCCAGTCACATCCTGTTTTTTCCCACAGCATCTTCAGGAACTTCTGAAGGCACAGCTGGGCTCAAAATAACAGTTCAGGCACACAATGCTTCATGGATCTTGTTTGGCTCCTCTCATGCTCTTCCTGCTCAGAGTTGATGGCACAGACACCTTGTATGCCCATCTGACTGAGCACTAGTGTAGGAGCATTAGAAGATGAGGGACTCATGTTTCAAACCCACAGCTTGATGGCTGTGGAGCCACCTGAGGGTTCTTGGTAAGAAGATGCTGTGAGAACAAATGGGATGTGGCGGGAGAAGTGGCTTATGTGGAGGTAGGACCGCACTGTTCTGGGACAAATGTCTTTGTTCTGGCTGCTGGAGAGAAGCACAGCACAGGGCAAGAGTGGGAATGAGGTGGAGAAGCGAGCATGGACTATTGACCAAAGGCCAACAAAATGCAGAGGATCAAGACCACCAAAGATCTCCAAAGCCCCATTTCTAGAAATATCTAGAGGAACAAACTGCACTTGATAACTACAGTAATTTCATGTTTATAAGCCACACCTTTTTGACTGAGTTTTCGACCTGACCCTGGAAGTGCGGCTTTTCATCCGGTGCGGCTTATATATGGACAAATTCCAACAAAAGGCCAACCTGGAAGTGTGAGATGGGCCAGCCCGAGGCGGGGTGGGGCCGGAGCTGCTGCGGAGGGGGTGGAGGCGACCCCTCTCGGAGCCTTTGCTGCAGCAGGGAGCCGAGGGGGGGTGGGTGCGGCCCCTCTGGCCCCTCTCAGAGCTGCCACTGTGGGGGGCGGGGCCGGCCAGAGCTGGATCCTCCCTGGAAAAAAAAAAAAAAAAAGGCAGCTTATCATCCGGTGCGGCTTATTTATGGACAAATCCTGTGGTCTTCCCAGCTACCCGGATGTGTGGCTTATAATCAGGTGTGGCTTATAATTGTGAAATTACTGTAGTTTGCCTAGAAGTGGGAAACTTAGCTCCAAGGTGGGGAAGCACATCTATAAAAAGGCAGCACCACAAAACCTAGGACCCTGGATAATCCATCAGCTGGAGGATTGATGCTGGAGCAAGGACTGGTGATCTTTCTTTCTTGGAAGGCCAACTGTGTCCTGGAATGCATCAGGGACAGTATTTCCATCTGCTCCTTTCCAGTAAATGCCAAAAATTATTCAGCTTGGAACACTCCTTTGCTAGTTTACTCTGTCTATCTCTCTCTGCTAGTGCAGTGAACAGGAGCTGCAAAGTTGCAATTCAGCACAAGAGCTCTGAGGCTGTAGCAGGAGAAAAGGAAAATCCAGGAGACCCAGGAGGAAGGGATAAAACCTTCCTGTCTACCTCTGGAATCAGTTTGAATATGGCCTTGCATCTGCACAGGAAATTCTCAGTAGTAGCCAGATGGGGTAAAACTTATTCCAGGGCATGGAGGGAACAGGAGTGACGGAACTAGCTTAGAGACTGGGTTCAGATGTAGATAGTGGCCTTTCCAGGTATGTAAGCCTCTGGGGAAAGGAAAGCTGCAGGTTGCCTGGAAACACTGATAGCAAACAGCTGAACTCCACAGGAGTCAGAGCAGGCAGCTGCAGCTCCTGCAGATGAAAGGCTGCATCTGGCAAAGGCCAAAACATTTTGCCAGGAAGCTTGCTTTTAATGAAAACACTTCAAGAGGAGAGACAGTGTGTGGTTTCCCTGTGTGGTGATGCCAGCTGATGCTGGAGTTCCCCTCTGCTCCCTCTTGACTGAGAGAATCTTCTCCTGCCCTCATTATGAGGATCACACACACACACAGACTGATGTGGGCTCATGCATAGCTGCATGGAGCCAAGCAAAACTCACTATATTCATAGAAGGCCATAAAAATACCAGAAACTCAGAACTCTGCTGAGGACATATTGGGTGCAATTCTGACAAGAGAGGACTCAGTTATACTGGGCAAAGACCAAATCACAGACACATTGCTGGTGTTCACAGAAAACCAACAGACACTGCACAGGAAGAAGATGAGGCAAATGAGACCAGCTGAATTTTTCTGAGAGCAGTGTTTGCTATAGCAGTGGGGTCAGTGCAGCATTGACTGACTGTCACAGAGAGTCAAGGAGAAAAACAGAAAAGAATGCCTAATGTCCCCTCACATGGCAATGCTTCACATGCAGGAATGAGAGCAGTGTACATTCCCTGACAATTTTAGCAAAAAAACCCACACAGACATGACACAGGTTCACATCAAATGACCACATGCAATGCCACAATCTGGGCTTCTGCCTGAGCTGATGTGTTTATATCCTGGAAAATCTTGGGCTGCTCATCCGAGCACTTACGGAAGACTTCAAAGAGGAAAGCTCATAGAATTAGATGGGAAATGAAAAGGCCGCAGTGCAGGAAACCAGGACACAGCCCCTACCATTAGCTGGGATGGTGCACATTTGACATGAGCTGGTCACAAAATTATGACTTCCACTAAGGAGCCTCTGGGCCTGAGGCAGTGCAGGACTGCTATAAAAGGCAGCCCAAGTCTCTGTGCTCTCATACACTTCTCTCAGCTCCATCTCCTCAGGAATCAGGTGAGTGGGAAGCCAGCTCTTTCCTGGTTTTAGGTCTCAGCTGACAGCAACTGAGATAGCCCTGGGAGCTGCTTCTTCTGGGAGGGGGAAGGGGAGAGAAGATCTGGTGCAGACAGAGAGAGCCTGGGACTTGGCTGAGGGGGCTCCTGGGCTTTGAGCTGGGCACTGCAATGTGGG
>VRYO01002482.1:18476640-18494393 GCA_009812075.1 Sialia sialis
CAGGCCTCTCCTCCCACCGGCTATCAGGCCCTGGTTGAGAATGGGGCCCAGCAGCGTCCTGAGCCTGTGTCAGAGCCCGCCTGCTCCTGCCCGGCCTGGGCTGTGTGGAAAGGGCACAGACCAGTGTTAGCTTGTGAGAGACCCTAAGGGAAAGAGAGCTTTCCTGGGATTTTTTGTCTTCACAGGTGTGTCTCACAAGCATAAACTTTCTCCTTGGTATAACAATGCATCAGTCTTAAAAATCCAACACTGACTGATCCTTGTCAGGTACAAGGGAGACTGCCAAGGTCTCAGCAGGCAAAATTTTTGGGAAATCTTTGCAAACCACCACACTATGTTAGATGTTAACACTTAGAGAAACAACTGACGAATGCTACACATTGCTTTTCTCTGCACAGCCTGATTGTGGCAGATACTATCCCAACTTGTGAATCACCTCAGCCCTGCGTGTCTGGACAGCAGCTGGGCCCTGCCAGGTACTGAAGGACTGTAGGAGGTACAGATGTCATAAGGATGTCGTGCCTTTGACCACCCTCATGGACCAGGTAATGGAGAGGATGACAAGGAAGGGATGAAGCGTTAGGCCGTTCCTCTAACCATGAGGACTGTTTCCCATATTCACTGCTGCCACTCTGCATCCAGGATCTCTCTGATGGCCATCGGCTGCAGAATAGCCAGGGATGTCTTTGTCAGTTGCAAGGGAAAGGACACAAAGTAAAATCCACTCAGGGACTCCCAAACTCAGGCTCTTTACCTTTCTCTCTATGCAGACTGGAAGTGTTGCCACAGAACAAAGGATGACTCAGAGTACCAGCTTTGGATGCACAAAGAATTTGATGAGTCTAAGGAAGAAAAGAAGGTAACCAGGGAAGCAGAGGGAACCAGGGCCAGCCACTAAGATGCAGTTGGGCTCCTGCAGGGTGTCTATCTGCCTCTCATGCTGAGGGAGAGATAGCAACATATCCCCACTAATCCAGCCTGGGGACACACAGAGAACAGGTGGTTAGAAGAAGAAGAGTGGAATATGGAAAGAACATCAAAATCTGTGTCATGTCCACTCACATTGCAGTTCTTAGGCATGTGAACAAGAAGCAGAAGAGTGGCACCTGTTTCTTGACAACTTTGCTACCAACAAATCAAACAGAAATGACCCAAGTGAACATCACCTGCCCACAAGGGATGCCACAAACTCTTGATCAGAGCATTCTGCCTGTACAGACGTCTTCTGCCTCAGAAATCAATGACTTGCTCATCACAGCAATTACAGAATTAGGCTTTCATATAGGAGAGCATACAGTAGAAGCCAGGAAATGAAAAGGCAGGAATACAGGAAACCAGGACATAGCCCCACTATTAGCTTGGATGGTTTACATTTGCCATGAGCTGGTCACAAAATAATCACTTCCACAAAGGTTCTGCTAAGCCTGAGGCAGTGCAGGACTGCTATAAAAGGCAGCCCAACCCTTTATGCTCTCATCCACTTCCCTAATCTCCTCCTCCTCAGGAATCAGGTAAATAAGAAACCTCTTCAGCTCCTTCCTCCTCCTGCTGCTCTTGCTTCAAGACCAGCTCTTTCCTGGCTGTAGGTTCTCAGCTGACAGGGGCTGTCATAGCCCAGTGCTGGGAGCTGCTTGAGCTGAGAGAGGCCAGGGGAGAGAAGGTCTTATGCAGACAGAGGGAGCCTGGGACTTGGCTGAGGAGACTCCTGGGCTTTGAGCTGGGCACTGCAATGTGGGCAATGGGAATGCCTTGGCTGCAGGGTGTTTGGGTGCAGTGCTGCTCCTCATGTGTCCTCACTTTCTGTTTCTCCCCGCCTTCTCTGCCAGGTGCACCTGTGACCCCAAGCCATGTCCAGCTGCCAGTCCTGCAACCCTTGCTGCCAGCCCTGCGGCCCCTGCCCGCTGGCCAGCAGCTGCAATGAGTGCTGTGTCAGGCAGTGCCAGAGCTCCCACGTGGTCATTGAGCCGCCTGCTGTGCTGGTGACCCTGCCTGGCCCCATCCTCAGCTCCTTCCCTCAGAACACTGCTGTGGGATCCTCCACCTCTGCTGCTGTTGGCAACATCCTGAGCTGTGGCGGAGTGCCCATCAGCTCTGGGGGCTTTGACCTCTCCTGCATCACCAGCTGCTTTGGTGGCAACAGATGCCGTCCCTGCTAAATCTGCTGGCAACCTTCTTGGGCAAGAACCTCCATGACCTCGAAGCATGGTTTTGGGCAGGAGATAGAGCGTTGGGACCTTTTAACTGGAGTTTCCATCCACTGTTGCCTTCTTCTCCTTCCTCTTCACCTTATTCTTTTGCTATCTGTGTCTCTCCAGACCAAAATGGGAGAACCTAATGCCCTTCCTTTTCCTCCCTCTTTAGGGCAGGCAGATAGACACCCTGCTGGAACTGCATTGTACTGTATTGTGTCTTCTGGATGGTCTGTGTGAGGCCTCTTCTTTTCTTCTTTAGACTTAATAAATTTATTTTGCAACTAAGCCATGGCCTCCAAATCTTCCTTCTTTCCATGGAAACTCTTCCAGTCAACTTAAGGAAAAAGTTGGAGAAAGCAAGTGAATTTTACTTTACACCTTTTCTTTTGGACCTGCTAGAATCTTCCCTGGCAAGCCTAAAGAGAATGGTCTTCAGGGACACCCTGGCTTTGAAGTGTCATAGCAATAGAGATGGGAAACAAAGTCCAGCCTCACCTCAGCCTTCTTCTCCCCTTCATCACCATGCCATTCCATGGTCAGCATATATGGTCAAACACAGATGAGACATGCACCCCATACTCTCCTTCATTACCTGGCAGGGGCCAGATGCCTTCTGGATGTGTGAGACTGATACAAGCTGGTATCAATATCTGCCATATTCAGGCTATGCAGTGGCAGTCCCCATTCCTGTGAACCAAAAACCCCTATGGGTTACTGCCTGGCTGGGCTCTTTGCCTTGCTTGGGCAGAGGCTTCTTCGGTTTTGGGTTCTCAATTTGTTTTTGTTCCCTTGTCTCAGAGAGACTACAGGTAGCAATTTTGAGCTGCCTGGAGGTGAATCTCACAGGTACTGCCTGTCACCACAGGCAGCCATGCTCCAGACAAGCTGGTCAAGATGGATAAACCCCCAGTCTGGGAAAGAAGAATACAGAAACAGAGACTCTTTCTCTTTCATGGCAGCTTTTGCTGAAGATGGGATTTTGGCTTTGAAGGTAGTTGCTTTGGATTTACAACTGTAGCCACTTGCAAAGACTGCATTTCACAATTAGAAACTGTTTTGTAATGAACTTCAAAAACTTTGCCAACAGCAAAAAAGGGAGCAAGTTCCTGGGGTTGGACCACCCTGTGCTGGTGTGGACAGACCTGTCCTTTCCCCTCCACCATAGGCACAGACCAGAGCACAGCAGCAGCACCAGGGCAGCCCCATGAATGACAGGAGGAAGCGGCAGCAGTGCTGACCCCACATGAGCTGGCAAGTCTTTATGGACCACCAGAACTGGTCTACAGGCTCTTGCCTTACCCGGTAGGGTTTACTGTTGTCTTGTCCCTTTTTTCCCAGGACCACATGGTCACCTGCCATCTTGGAAGGAAAGAGTGTGATGTCATCTTCCCCTTGTCCCTCAAGCCATGCAGCCACCTTGGGAAGGATGTTTCTGGAATTTCATGTGTCTCTTTGTTCCCATTGGTTTTGTGAGGTTCAGCAATTTTGTATCTAGCAGTAATTTACTGTTATTTTTTGCTGTTCCCTTTGTTAGTAAACTGTTTTTTTTCCCACTTACATCTATTCATATTTTGTTCTTTATTGGTGGAAAGGGTTTGGTTAGAATTAAAGGAAGATTACAGTAATTTCACACTCATAAGCTGTACCTGGTTATAAGCCACACTTCTGGGTAGCTGGGAAGACTACGGAATTTGTCCGTAAATAAGCCGCACCAGGTGATAAGCCACACTTTTTCTTTTTTTGAAAAGCAAGGATCCATTTCCAACAAAGTAACGAGTAATAGAATTGCAGATCACGGAGTTTGCTGTCAGGTGCTCAATTTGCAAACAGTTTTCACAGACCAGCGAAGCCTTTAAATGCAGACCCAGGTGCACTCCCCATGCTGCTGGCCCTGGCACTCCCGCCCCTGGCGCTGGCTGCTGTGCTTCCCCACCTGCTTGGCAGCGACTGCAGCTCCCTGCGCTGCTTGCTGGCAAGTGGCAGCTCTGCGGGCTGGCCACGCAAATGCGAAGCTGGCAAGAGGTTTGGCTCCGCATGAACACGGCAAGCAGCTCACCGCCCGCTCACCAGTGGCTTCGGCTCGCTGTCCACCCGGCAGCTGCTCTGCAGCAGCTCCCCACCCGCCCCCTGCCCACCTGGCCATGGCTCCATGGCAGCTCCCTGCCCGGCTGGCTTGCACTTCCGGGTTGGCATTTTACTGGAATTTGTCCATAAATAAGCTGCACCTGGTGATTAGCCACACTTCTGGAACCGGCTCGATTCTTCAGTGAAATAGGTGCGGCTTATCAGTGTGAAATTACTGTACTCATTTTAGGGTGCCCAATTCTTTAAATTATCTGAATCCAAGACAACCTAAAGTGAAATTTTCAAAACTTTGTCTGTTCCATTTTCTTTGCGACAATTGCAAATTTTCCATTTTAACTTAACCAATTCTTTTACAGAGTGAGACAGTATTACTGTCTCCTGATAAATTGATTTTGTCTTAAAAGTGGGCAGACCTTGGGGCAAAGGTAAGGGAAGAAGGGCTGGCTTTGCCACTCAAACCCCTTATCTGGGGAGTGAAATGATGTCAGGCTCAGGGAGTCCTGCCTCCCTCTCTGCCTCCTCAGTTTTTACAGGAGATAAGGGTGTGGGAGGGTTTCCTTTTCCTACATTAAACTCAAAAGGGCTGAGGATTGTGACCTCCTGTACAAGGAGGTCCACCTTTTCCTCAGGGCTAAAAAATTCATTCGCCACACTTCCCTCCCAAATTAACACTCCAGTGTTAATTTCAACCTCAAAACTCTGTGGCTTTGGTTAAGTTTGTTTAACTGGTTTTTCAGGTTTTGGGCTAGCTTCTTCTGGCCTTTCTATTCTTGGTCTGCCCTGAGGTGGGCTATTGTTTCAGCCCCCAAGGTAATTTGCAAATCAGTCAGGTTTTTCTGTTGCTGCTCCACAACATATTTCTTTTTGGCAGCCTTTGATGAGTTGAGATAGAGGTCCAAAGAATGGGGTGTATGGAATAGGATATCACCTCGCTCAGGCAGAGCCCAAGCTGACCCTTCCTCTATGCAAAATCATGTGAAATATTTCAAGCCAGAAATCCTTCCAGTCTCTCATTTATGGGGCTTGGAACATCCTGATCTAGATAAAGGCACCTGTGATTTTGGCACCTGGATGGGATTAGATGATCTGTATGATCCATTCTAACCCAAACCATTCTATGACTCCATGATCTGTGGGCTGTCTCTAGCTGACCATTTGTTCACCAGGGTCTGTCACCCTTTACCTGATATTCTTGGGCAATGGTTTGGTCAAAAGGGAAGACGATGTTCAGATAACATCCATCCATAGGAGGAGGAAATGCGAACTTACAGTGAAGTCCTAAGTCATTTGCACAAACTCAATCAAAAGTAATTTACCACTGCATACCCTGAGTATGGCTGATACTAATCCACCTTGTGAATTGTCTCAGTCTGGACAGCTGCTTTGCCTGCCTGTGCTGAAGGAGTGCATCTCATCTGCCTGTGCTTCTATTTGCATGCCATGGAGCCTAGGCCAGTAAGGGAGCGGTGGAGAAGGAAGAGATGAAGTTGTGGGCTGGTCAAAGGAATTGTTTTTCCCTTCCCCATTCCTGCCACCCTTTGGAGCCAATCCCCGTGATGGCCTTTAGCTGCTGAGAAGTCAGGGATGACCTTTTCAGCACCAAGGGAAAAGACACAAAGGAAAATCCACTACATAGAATACCACCATTTGCTTTCTCCAGCTATTTTCCCTGAGAATGCTGGAAGAGTTGTTACAGAACGAAAAAGCACTCAGAGGCACATATATGGATGCAAAACAGCTTTACTGAGTGTAAAGAAAGAAATGCTCAAAGTGGCTCAGAGAGGGCACCAGGAGCAGCCACTAAGATGCAGTGGGGTGTCCCACCATTTGGCCTGCAGAGGGAGGGAGGGCAACAGACCTCCACTGGACTGGCTTGAGGAGACATGGGCAGCAAAAGAAACAGCAAAAGGGAGAGGAGAAGAAGGGGACAGTGGCTTGAAACTCTAATTACAATGTCCCAAAGCTCTATCTTCTGCCCAGAACCAGGTCATGAGGTTGTGGAGGTTCTTGCCCAAAGATGTTGCCTGCAGGATTAGCAGGGACGGCACCTGCTGCCACTGTAGCGGTTGGTGATGCAGGAGAGGTCAAAGCCTCCAGAGTTGATGGGCACTCCGTCACAGCTCAGGATGCTGCCAACAGCAGCAGAGGTGGAGGATCCCACCACAGTGTTCTGGGGGAAGGAGCTGAGGATGGGGCCAGGCAGGGTCACCACCACAGGCGAGGGCTGGATGGCCACATGGGAGTCCTGGCACTGCCTGACACAGCATTCATTGCAGCTGTTGGCCAGCGGGCAGGGGCCGCAGGGCTGGCAGCAAGGGTTGCAGGGCTGGCAGCTGGACATGGCTCGAGGTCGCAGGTGCACCTGGCACACAGAATCAGACAGAGAGGACACATGAGGAGCAGCACTGCACCCAAACACCCTGCAGCCAAGGCATTCCCATTGCCCACATTGCAGTGCCCAGCTCAAAGCCCAGGAGCCCCCTCAGCCAAGTCCCAGTCTCTCTCTGTCTGCACAAGACCTTCTCTTCCCCTTCCCTCTCCCAGCACAAGCAGCTCCCAGCCCTGAGCTACTTCAGCCCCTGTCAAATGAGAATCTACAGCCAAGAAAGAGCTGATCTTGAAGCAGGAAGAGGGGGAAAATGTTTTCACACTCACCTGATTCCTGAGGAGAAGGAGGTGAGAGAGGTGGATGAGAGCTCTGAGACTTGGGCTGCCTTTTATAGCAGTCCTGCAGAGCCTCAGGCTCAGTAGCACCTTTGTGGCAGTAATAATTTTCTGACCACCTCATTTCAAATGCAAACTATCCCAGGTAATGGTAGGTGCTATGTCCTGATTTCTTGCATTGCTGCCTTTTCATTTCCTAATGCATTCCACATGCTTTCTTTTATGCAAACTTCTGTAAGTGTCAGGATGAGAGGTTCAAGAACTTCAGGGCAGAAGGACGTCAACACAGTCACAATACTCAGATCAAGGGCTGGCAGCATCCCCTGTGGGATGATGTGAACTTGTTTCATGCCTGTAGATTTGTTTATGGCAAAGTTGTCAGGAAAGTGGCAGTACTCGAGTGCTTCTCACTTGTATGCCTGAAGTTTCCATTGTTTGAGCACATGACAGAGATTTAGGTTGCTATTTCCTTCTTCCACTTTTTTCTTTCTTTTGTCGTCTTTTTCTCCCCTGGCCAGTCTAGTGGGGATATGTTGCCCTCCCTCCTTCCCCAGGAGAGGCTGACAGACAACTTGCAGGATTTCCACTGCATCTTATCTCTGTAGGAACTAATCCAGTCTCCTCAGGGAAGACAGAGCAAGAAGAGGGTGGGAGTACCTGCAGTGGATTTTACTTTTTACCCTTTCCTTTGGAGCTGATGAAGATATCCCCTGCTACTCTACAGCCAATGGCAACTAGACCACCAATCCCCCTAATTCTTGGGGTTCAGATACTGTTTTGGGAAGTTCTTTGACCAAATGTTCCAATCCAATGCAGGATTGCTCCCATTGTTGATTTCACTAGGGTTACTATGAAGTTGCTTTTTGATCAAGGGCAAATCCTTCACTGGCACACTGCCTAGACAGATTGAGAATGGGTTTTTTGGTTCCGAGTTGGACACATACATGGTATCTGAGCCTGCTGCCTTGGCTAAAGTCACCAAAACATTTGGTTTTGGTTGTTCCATTGGCAAATCTACACTACAAGAAACAATTAAAACTAGCCAGCACCAATGAAACATTCTATTTCACTCCATCCTTTTCAGGAGCTAATTTTTGACACAAGATTTTCCCAATACTTCAATTAAAAAACTTTGCTTTTTTGACCTCTAATAAAGATTTCATCTTTGAAAATCCAATAGAGGGCATCTATAACATAACAAGACAAGAACCATGCTTTTGCCAAAAAACCCCTCCCTGAAACCAATAGTTGATACATTTGCAAACAACACAAAATGAGAGTTTGCAGGTTTTACCAATGAACAAGGAACATCAGGAGTGACCGAGATCAACCTGTTCAGCTCACATCTGTGTACTTGCTTCTACTGTCTTCAACTCATCAACATGTTTTTGGGTGCTATACTGTTTGACGTTTTTCGCTGGGATCCACTTAACTCCTGCACCTGTCAAGACACAAGCATACCCTTTGCCCCAGATCATTAATCGGAAAGGACCTTCAATTTGTCCTTTCTCAGGGATTCTAATTAAAACAGAATGATTTTCTTTCAATTTTGCATGTGTATTATTTGAAAAATATCTAAAAATTGGTGGATCAGGTTCTGCAAAAGAGCTATTCAAGATATTGAAAACATATAAAGCTTAGTTCAACTTCATCTGTGGTGTGACCTCTACTCTCCCACTTCTGTTGATTAAGAATATGTTTTAATGTTTGATGGGTCTTCTTAATAGTTGCTTGGCTTGTGGGAGAATGAGGAATACTAAAGACGTGATGAACACTTTAATAGCTAAAAATGTGGCTAATTTTTGAGATGTATATGAGGGAATATTGTTAGTTTTTATTTTTTGGGGCACACTTAATGAAGTAAAAGTTTGCAAAAAATGCTGACAGGCATTTTTACTTGTGTGGACAGAAGCAAAAACTGCACTAGAGAACGTGTTTACTGAAACATGAACACTTATAAATTTACTAAAGGAAGGGTATTTAGTGATATTTATTTGTTATAATTGCAGGCTTTGCAAACCCTGCAGGTTGATGGCTCTTGCAGAAATAGAAGGTTGTTCAAGTAGACAATTAGGACAAGTGCTAATGATAGCTTTAACGTGGCTTTTGGAAATTTGAAGCATTTGCATGAATGTTTGAGCATTTTGGTAAAAAAAAGGTATGACTTAATTTTGCTTGTTTAAAAATGTTTGGTAAAGTGAAATAACTATTGTTAATTTGTCTGCTTTTGTGAGTTTTTTTACTAAAAATTTTGGAAGTGAAGATTAAGTCAATGTGAGAAACAAAATATGGATTCGTTTTATATTGTAAAATCATATAAAGACATGAAAGCTCACCATATAAAGTGTTATTATTAACATTTTTTAGACTTTACTTTTTAATTTTTTTAATTACATTAGTAACATAAGCAGAATCTGTAAATAAATTAAAAGCTTGTATGAAGAGATGAAACTACAGTAGCAAGCTTAATAATACTTTTACAACTTGAACACCTGAGTTTTAGTAGGATTGAGAGAGTTTTCTCAAAACCCTCTGATTTTAAGGATTCCCACACCTGACCAGACAGAAGAGATCAGTGTCTGCCCCTCCACAAGTCATAGATTGCACTGAGGTGTTCCCTCAGCCTCCCTTTAGCCAGACTGAATACACCAAGTGACTTCAGTTATTCCTCGCATGGCTCCAGAACTTCATCACTTTTGTATTCCTCCTTTGGGCACTCTCTAACAGCTTAATATCTTTCTTATATTGTGGTGCCCAAATCTACCCCCAGAACTCAGGCTGAGGCTGCCCCAGTGCTGAGCAGAGTAGCACAATGCCCTCCCTTGCCCAGCTTGCAAAGTTGGGCCTGATGCCCTGCAAGATGTGGTTGGTCTTCCTGGCTGCCAGGGCATTGCTAACTCATACCCAGCTTGCCATCTACCTGGACCCCCAAGTCGCTTTCCTCAGCTCTGACCTCCAGCCTCTCATCCCCAGTCTGTCTGTACATGCAGGATTACTCCATCCCAGGGGCAGGACCTGGTACTTGCCCTTGTTGAACTTCATATGGTTGGTGATTGTCCATCTCTAATTTGATCTCTTTGCAGAGCTCTCTGCCTTTGAGCGACTTGACAGTTCCTCCCAGTTTTGTGTACTCTGTGAAATCAGTATTTGTTCAAGTCCCGCATCCCAGTTGTTCATGGAGATGTTGAAAAAGATTGACCCTAAAAGTAAGGAACCTCATTGGAGACCAGCTGCCAGTCTGTCACCTTTTGTGTCTGACCCATGAGCCAGTTGCTCACCCATCACACAATGTATTTATCCAGCTGTGTCCTGGACATTTCATCCAGAAGGATCCCATGAGAAATGGTATCAAAAACTTTATAGAAATGAAAAAAAGGTGCAATGATGCAACTGATGAAATTGCATCAGTTGGCTACCATTCATTAGCTAGGTGGGCTGCCTTGTTGTGAAAGGAAATTAGGTTTGACAAACAAGACTTCACTCTCATGAACTCACATTGCTTGTGAGAAATGGTTGGCTTGTTATTCATGTGTTTTTGAATACCTCCTGGAATAATCTTCCTGCTAATTTGACTAGGGATTTTACTACAAGCCTAGACTGACACACGTGTGCTCGCACATGTTTTCATGGAGCAAACAAAAATCTGTACCTTCAAATAAGGTCAGGAAATGTCATTAGCTGAGAACTCAGTTGTGGAGACGCAGCATGTCCCCTCACAGTGGAGCCCTTGGACACGTGGGAGACAAGAGTAATAGCAGTGCCCATTTTCTGAAAACTTTGCCACAAGACCACAGGAATGACACAAGTAAACATCACCTGCCCACAGGGGATGCCAAGGACAATTAATCTGAGACTTCTGCCTGTGCTGACGTCTTTCTGCCCAGGAAATTCTTGATGCTGTCACACCAGCACTTACAGAAAGAGATCTTCATAGAGGAAAGCACGCAGAATTAGCCAGGAAATGAAAAGGTAGCAGTGCAGGAAACCAGAACACAGCCCTACCATTAGCTGAGATCGTTTGCATTTGACATAAGCTGGTCACAAAATTATGAGTTACACTAAGGAGCCTCTGGGCCTGAGGCAGTGCAGGACTGCTATAAAAGGCAGCCCAAGTCACTGTGCTCTCATTCATTTCTCTCACCTCCTTCTCCTCAGGAATCAGGTGAGTGGGAAGCCTCTCCTCTTTCTTCTCTTCCTCCTCCTGCTGCTGCTTCAAGACCAGTCCTTTCCTTGCTGTAGGTCTCAGCTGACAGGGGCTGTCATAGCCCAGGGTTGGGAGCTGCTTGTGCTGGGAGAGGGAAGGGGAGAGAAGGTCTTATGCAGACAGAGAGAGGCTGGGACTTGGCTGAGGTGGCTCCTGGGCTTTGAGCTGGGCAGTGCAATGTGGGCCATGGGAATGCCTTGGCTGCAAGGTGTTTGGGTGCAGTGCTGCTCCTCATGTGTCCCCACTTTCAGCTTCTCCCTGTCTTGCATCCTAGGTGCACCTGTGACTCCAAGCCATGTCCAGCTGCCAGCCCTGCAACCCTTGCTGCCAGCCCTGCGGCCCCTGCCCGCTGGCCAACAGCTGCAATGAATGCTGTGTCAGGCAGTGCCAGGACTCCCATGTGGCCATCCAGCCCTCGCCTGTGATAGTGACCCTGCCTGGCCCCATCCTCAGCTCCTTCCCCCAGAACACTGTGGTGGGATCCTCCACCTCTGCTGCTGTTGGCAGCATCCTGAGCTGTGACGGAGTGCCCATCAACTCTGGAGGCTTTGACCTCTCCTGCATCACCAACCGCTACAGTGGCAGCAGATGCCGTCCCTGCTAATGGTGCCTAAAGTCTTTAGGCAAGAACCTCCAACACCTTTGTCTGGGCAGAGATAGAGCTTTAAGACATTGTATTTAGTGTCTGAGCCATTGTTCCCTTTTTCCACTTTTTTTTAAAATTCTTTCCTTTGCTGTCCATGTCTCCCCAGGCCAGCCTAGGGGGATGTGTTGCCCTCTCCTCCCTCTGCAGGGCAGTCAGATGGACACCCTGCAGGAGCTTCACTGCATCTTAGTGGCTGCACCTTGTTCTCTCTGTGAACCACCTCTTTTTGTACCTTACATTCATTATGTTGTGCATCCAAGCCGTGGCGTCTAAGTTGTCGTTCTTTCTGTGGCAATTCTTGCAGTCTAGTCTGCTCAGGGTAAAAGGTGGAGGCATAGAATATGAGACTCCCTGTTGTGGATTTAAGTCTGTCCCTTTTCCTTTGGAGCTGCTGAAGAATATCCCTGGATACGGGGAAAAGATGGCTCCAAAGGGTGGCAGGAATGAGGAAAGGAAACAGTAATGCTCAGGAACAGCCCAGAGTCTCATGTCTTCCTTCTCCTCCCCTGCAGTAGCCAGTCTAGGCCCCATGAGCAGCACATGTGTGTTTCAAAGACAGATGACTGCCAAGGAAGGCAGAAATCTTCATGAAATGGAAATATGACTCCATTCCCTCCAAATTATTATATCTTTGAAATTAAGGGGCTTTCAGGCTAAGATGTAGGAAAAGGAATAACGTCCTTTACTAATAAATATATCTATAGCAAACAATCAACCCCAGTGGCAGCAGCGCAAAACAGAAGCAGACACCAGTCCCGGCTGCTCTCGGCTGCAGGCACTTTCCCCTCGGGTGCAGTTCCGGGCACAGCCAGCAGGGGCGCTGCTGGCTCCCGGCCGGGTAGAGCAGGTGCGATGATTGCCCTGCAGGGGGCGCTGTGGCGCCAGCTCGGCCGCGTCTCCCTCACGCTGTAATGGCGGCTCAGGCAGGGGAGGAGAGTGGAGGAGGTTCCCTTTGCAAAACTCAGAAGGAGCAGCCGGTCTCAGTGCCTCTCTGGGTGGTGAAATGTGCTGTAGCAGGAACCTCGGAGTAGCAAGCTGGAGCCACAGAGGTGAGCAGGCTTGGAGAGGCAAATGAACCATAGCAAAAATCCCAAAGCCATGGCAGGAGCAGTGGGGGGCCAGGTGGATGTGGGGTGTTGAATTAAAATGTAGCAAAAACTGCCAAAGCAGGGGCTGAAGACAGCAGGGCTGGGCGGCCCCAAAAGGAGAGAGAAAGTGGAGGAGGGCTGTTTTGGGTTTTCCCCTGGGTCTCCTGTCTCTTGTATGATGTCCTGGGGATGGCAGAGGTAGTCAGGCTCCTGCAAGCACCCAGGAGATGCTCCCTCCAGAGAGAGGGAGTGCATTGGGGTCCCAGGTTTCCCCCAAGCAGATGGTGAGGGTCCCTTCCAGTTAGATCAAGTGTAGAAAAAGTCCCAGTTCAGTAGCATCAGGAGAAGCAGCAAAGACCAAAATTCTGCAGTGGCAGCGAATTCTCCCCACAGCAGCAGCCCAGCACCAAAATCACAGCCATGCCCACTCTCATCCTGCAAGAGAGAAGGCAAGAAAAGGCTGAGCCCAGTCCCTGACCCCCAGCCAAGTCTTGCAGTGTCTCTGCATTTCCCAAGGGGAACTACTCCCATCCACCAAGCTCTCACTCCCTAGCTAAGAGACTGCAGCCAGCTGCACCCCTTCCATATACAGTGACCAAGATATCAAAGTTCCAATAAAAGTATAGAAGAATTCCACAGGACCTGGAAAGGGAGTTGGAAACTGAATATGTATGGAGTGTTCCTGATGGGTGATGATCAAATTATGCTGTCTAAGGAAGTAGCCCAAGGATACTGGGAGCTGGGAGTGTTCTTGATGGTGCATGATTAGAGAGAACCTTAACTTATAAGGCTGCCTCTTTACTAGCAGGAAGTTTACAAGAGGGATGATCCTGGCAGCAGAGAACTGAGTAAAGATGAATCTTTCTCTCTTTCCAATTCCCCCATGCACGAAGCCACTACAAAACATTGGGGTAAAGCAGTAAATCCCACAGGAAAAATGACCCCATCTGATCACATTCAGGTGGCTGAACTGCAAGATTGTTATGGCCACAAGCCAGGCAAGACTGAAATCCGACAAGTGGAATCCCATCAATGCAGACATAATAATGGCCCAGACATTAGGATTTTAGTTAGTTCTCAACAATTAACAAAATTTGTAATAGATAAGGGAACACAGCATTCAGTACCAATGCAGTTCCCAACTGAGAAGTTGTGTGTGTGGGATGGAAAAGTTAAAATCACCAAAGCAGATAGAGTGTCTTAAACTGAACTTATATGGGTAATTCATGGTGATAAATGGATGTCAGCTCTACTCCCTTGCTAAAGATCAGAGTAAAAATAATTTGGGTTCTGAATTATCAAACCTAGTGTCTGCTGGACAGAAGTGTGTGGACCTTCAGTTCAAATGTTAGCCCTAATCCTAAAAGAAATCCAGAGACTGCAGTGTGCTCGCTTCATGTGGTGACTGCATTCCCTGTTTCAAGGATTGCTGGTGTATCTCGGTGCTGGACCTTTGCTGTGGCATAAGGGGGAGTTTCTGTAGTTCCAGCCAATTTGGCTGGGGTGTCCAATATTGCAAACCTAACAGCCACACTTGAAGCAGCCATGTGCTTGAGCACTGATGAGGTGGTAGCAGACCAGGAGAAAAAACTCACTCACTCACTCACTCACTCACTCACTCACTCACACTCCTGTTCTAATTCTCCTTTCTAGCTCCTGATAGAGCTGAAGAGGGTCATATCTTACATTTTACTACAGGCAATTGATTGCCAATCATGTGCCTTTAACTGCTGCTGTGCTAAATTCTGCAGAACTAGCAACTCAAATTTAGAGAGCCTCCCACTCGTGTATAGCAACCTTGGATGTAAAAGAAATGTTTATTTATGATTCCATGCCAGGAACATGACAAGGCTCAATTTGTACTTGCCTGGAAAGGTGGACAATACACTTTTATCAGACTCTCGTACGGGTATAAACATTTACCCACGATTGTACAGGCTGTGCTTGCCAAACATTTACAGACAGTCTCACTTTCTCCAGACATGTAATTGTGTAATAGTCTAACATTCTATTGCAATATGCTAATATTCTAAAGGAGACACAACCACCACCCCTCTCAGAAAAAGTGGGTGAAGCAGCAAGAGTAGCGTGGCAAGCAATCCATTAACTAGAAGCTGAGATTATGCGCCGGAGGCCAAACTGGCCCTGATGAACAAAAGATATTTTTTATTACTCGACTAACTGCATTTAAAGAGACAGAACACAGATACTCTGAGTGAGAAAAGGTACTTTAGTCATTATGCCAAGCTGTTAAACAGCTTGAGCAACTAGGTGGTAACTCTGCTGAGACTTGTAGTGTTTCATCTTTGAGGAACATTACCGGGAATTGTGCCAGAACATCCCACTGAAGATTGAGCTACTTATCAAAGAACTGCATATTGTTTTTCTAGCAGCAATCATTGCCAGCAGGAACCAAATTTGGTTCACACATCAACAAGCTCAACCCACAGGGCTGAAACCCTCGTTTCTTTTGTTTATGCTAATCAGTATGGTAACCATATGCATTCTGGACTACACATACTTCTCTCTTGTGGGTACAATTTACTGGGGCAGCAATTACAAAGGAAGGTGGCATTCAAAAGGTAACCTGGGATAATACAAAAGGGAATTCCACTCCTAGCAACTAGATAATAGTAGCAACTTTTAATTTTCCTTTATGACCCCACTAAACATAAACCACAGTTTTTGTTGCAAAAGTGCATGGTGCTTCAGTATATACCATATACCATACACTGTGTCAGGATTAAATCACAATGGAGATGCACTCTAGCTCCTAGAGCAGAGTATGGGCTTGATGGAATGGATGTGCTTGTGTGAGAACCCCTTGTGATTTTGTATTTGTAGACAATATTAATGTACATACAAGTACCCTAATATTTGTGCTTGCAACTTGCTTGATATTATGGGATGTGATTTTGGTTATTCAGCTCCTCTTACATCTACCAATTTTTATAATTTAATTATACACTGACTTAACATCAGCAGCCTATTCCTACTGAATGAATCTCACTTGGATGGGAAAAATGCTATTTGAGGAAGCTTGGGAAAACAGACTGAAATTTTTGATTACCATTCATCCTGATGTAGAAAAATCCCCTGAGTGATGGAGCAACCAAAGAAAGATAGAGAACACCATTGTTGGGACATTTTATTTGGATGGTCACCAAGAGCAACTGAAGTTCTTAATAAAATATTGCACCCTGTAATTGTCCCATGTTAACCTTTTTGCCTTTTATTTTCATAGTCAGACTGTATATTAAAATATGGGGGATTATAAAGGCATTAATGCCCAAATTTAGAGATAACTTGTGGGTGATTAGGGACAGGCATTCGTAAGATTTCGTGTTGTACGGGGCAGAAGTTACTAGCTCCCCTTTAGTTAGCCAGCAACACCCGGTTCATGATGCAAGCAGAAGGAAGTGACGTGGTTAACCCAAGTTATAAAACCCCATGTAACCCATTAATAAATGCCATTTGCTGTCTACCACATTGGTGTCTGTGAGCAGATGGCCTGAGTGGCCTGGGGTTGGCTACCGTGCCATTCCTGAACCACGTCGCCAGCCTCAGTGTAGGCAACATAGATTATATAGCTTTTCCCCTTTCTCTCTCTTTCTCTACTTCTCCTTTTTCAGTCCAAGTCCATACTGATGTTTGAGCCACAGGTGGTGCAGAAGCCTAGATGATGAGGTGTCTCAAACACCAATAACCAGATAGCCATAGAGCCAACCAAGGGCTATTGGTAAGAAGGCAATGTGAGATAAAACATGTTGTGGCTGGAGAAGGGGCCGTACATAGGTAGTCAGCCTATTTTTGCAACAAACATCCTTGTTCTCCCTCCTGGAAACAAGCACAACACAGTCTGGTGCAAACACAGAAATGGGTCACAAAGAGCATGGACTGTCAGCCTAAGATTGATCCAGCAGCAATGGGCATTGGTTTGGTCAAAGGCCTCATCCAAGAAGAACTCAATGGACAGATTACATACATTCACATATGCAGGAAATGTCACAAATTTATAATGAAGCCATAAGACATTTGCAGAAATTCAGCTGAAACTCATTGCATTAGCCCGAGAATGGCTGATAGCAAACTTGTGAATTACCTCAGCCCTGCATGTCTGGATACCAGCTGAGTCCTGCCTGTGCTGAAGGAGTGTATCTCACCTACCTGTTCTCCTGTGTGCAGGACATGGACTGTAGACCATGTAATGGAGGGGAAGGAACAGGTGAGGTTGTAGGCTGTCCGCAGACATGGCTTTTTTCCTTCATAACTGTTGCCAAACTTTGGAGCCATAGTCTTGCTGATGATCTTTGGCTGTCGAGTAACCAGAGATGACTTTGTCAGCTTCAAGGGAGTTGAACCCTTTTCTTCCTCCACCATTTTCCCTAAGCAATATGGAAGGCTTGCCTGAAAATGAAGGATGACTCAGACTCCAAGGCTTGGATGCAAAAGTATTTTATTGAGTGTAAAGAAAACAGCATGGCTCACAGAGAGTACAAGGAGCAGCCACTAAGATGCAGTTGAGCTCCCGCAAGGTGTTCATCTGTCTGCCCTAAAGAGGAAGGGAGGGCAACCTGTCCCCCTGAGCTGGCTTGGGGAGACATGGACAGCACAGAAAGAAGATGCAATATTAGAAGAAAGAAACATCATCCTAAAGCTGTAAATAGAATGTCCAGAAGATTTGTCTCCTGCCCTAAACCAGGTCATGATGTTGTGGAGGTTCTTGCCCAAAGATGTTGCCAGCAGATTTAGCAGGGACGGCATCTGTTGCCACCAAAGCAGCTGGTGATGCAGGAGAGGTCAAAGCCCCCAGAGCTGATGGGCACTCCGCCACAGCTCAGGATGTTGCCAACAGCAGCAGAGGTGGAGGATCC
>VRYO01002482.1:18495619-18508940 GCA_009812075.1 Sialia sialis
TTCTTTTCTATATGAATGGTAATTTCTCAAAGTGCCAGGATGAGAGCATCAAGAATTTCAGCGCAGAAGGACATCGTGGACAAAGAAGATTTAGATCATGGGCCATTGGCATCCCATGCAGGCAGGTGATTTGTACCTGTGTCATTCCTCTGAGCTATTCTGGTGTCCAGAAATCAACCCTGCTCTCGTGCTTCTTGTACACTTGCCCAAGGTCTGCATGTGACATGATGCATATTTTCTTTTGTTTCCTTCATCACTCTGTGATCATCACTCAGAGTTACATTATACTCAGGTGGCCTTCTGCTGGGAGGGTTTGACCCTAGTGCTGTACTAAGGGTACTCAGAAAATTGGGCAGTCTCATTGACCTCATCCCATCTCTATGCACTCTCTTTAGGTCCTCTGTCCTTCTTTGGTGCACTTGAGTCTATTCCAGTGTGAAGGTTCCATGCAGACCTCATGTGTGGACTTGTGAGACCTTCTTCGTGAAAGCATGTGCAGATCATGGTGGGGGACTCTCCCCTGTTGTGTGCTTGAGCCACGCAGTGTTGCAGCTGCCCTTGCTGGAAGGAGACAATTTAAAGCTCAACAGTGCTGCCTTCAACCTTGCAGAAAAGTGTCCAGAGAATTGAAATGCCACCTCTGCCTCCTGCACCCTCCATTTTTGCTTTATGTTTAGGCAGAAACGTCAAGAATGTCTGTCCACTCCTGCAGGCTGTAATCCCTAATAGATCACTTCTGATGTGACATTACTCATGATAGGGAAGGGACACAAGGTCCCCAAGTCCAG
The DNA here is from genome assembly GCA_009812075.1 of Sialia sialis. Taxonomy (NCBI): domain Eukaryota; kingdom Metazoa; phylum Chordata; class Aves; order Passeriformes; family Turdidae; genus Sialia; species Sialia sialis. The sequence continues at coordinate 18,496,408 of VRYO01002482.1, forward strand.
GCCAGTGCCTGATGCACTTCTGCAACTCAGCAGCCTGGTGCTGAGTGAGACAGGGCTGAGACCTCCCAGCAAATGGGTCTTGGACCTTGCCTGTGATCAGGTGTTGCTCTGCTAAGACCTATAGGACAGTCGGACCAACCCAACATAAGGGTTGCATAGCTGAGTGTTTCTCCCTTCCCTTTGTTGGCCTTGCTGAAATCATTGCCAGGCAGTTCTGCTGAGAGGCTTCAGCCAGAACCAACTCTGCTTCCTATTGGGGTAGCTTTCAAGATTAAGTCCTAGTGCTTGAAATCTGAGTTAGATCTCCAGCTTTGACACATCTGTGCCTGTATCTGTCCATTGCTGAATTTGGACTTAGATACACATGTAACTTCCAAACTTGACCTGGGACCTGTCTCATGCCTGTGAGCACATGTGGTGATTGCTAAATTCGCTGAACCCTGGGTATTGTCATGAGACCTCATCCAGACATCATCTAATGATGCCAACATTAAGGAAATCACCATAATTACCTCCATGTGTTTTATTTCCTGAAGGATCTATCAAGGACATTGGATGACGTAGATGGCTGTATTTCTAGAGTATTTCTTCTGAATTTTTAAGCACAACTGGTAATACCATTTTTCTTGAGACTATTCTAAGTTTTTTTCTGCTTCCTATCTGTTCCAGCAGGAACAGTGTTGTCCTCCCAGGTTTTTCCTCTCAGAGCACTGTGGGCAGTGATAACAATTGGCCCTTGTACTTGTCTACCTGGGGACCAGTATCAGGCTTAGAACTTTTCTTTTTCCAACCTTCCATCCTCCACTGCCCCTCTCTCCCAGCCAAACCACTCTTCATGTTTCCCAGAAAGGACAGTGCAGAAAATCTGAACTGTCTTTGTAGTCTCAAATTTCTGAGGTTCAAGCACCAAAGGCTGTTCCCCATGACCTCCAGGCTACAGGAGTGGTGGGAGTTCTAGCGGCATGCTAGAGTGATCCCTTTCCTGTGAGAGACTGGGGTTATTGCCTCAAGGAAAAGGTGATGAGAGAACATCTATCATGCATTTGTTGCTCTCCTGATCCCCAGGATGGCATTACACTTCCCATTTCAGCAGGGATAAGATAAAATATTTTCATAGAATGGTTTGTGTCTGAAAGGACCTGAAATATAACTTAGTTCCAACCTCTGCTATGGGCAGAGGCACCTTCCAGTAGACCAAGTAAATTCAAGCTCTGTCCAACATGTCCTTGAACACTTTCAGGGAAGGGGCAGCCACAGCTTCTCTGGAAAACCTCTTCCAGAACCGTAATTACCACCACCACAGTGAATAATGTCTTCCTAATAGTTAATTTAAAACTGTTTTTTTCTGTTTAAAGCCATTCCCCTTTATCTTATCACTACATACTGCTGTAAAGAGTGTCCCTAACTTTCTTTAAGTACTGGAAGGTGCTCTCTATCCAGAACCTTCCCTTTTCTGGGATGAACAACCCCAACTCCCCTGTCTTTGTAGCAAAGGTGTTCCTCCCCTCTCGTCTTTACAGGCCTCTTCTGGACGCTTCCATATGGTCCATATCCTTCCTAGAGACCTTTTAAATTGGGGGTCCCAGAGCTGGAAGCAGTACTCCAGGTGGTGTGTCATGAAAGGGAACTAGAGGGGGAATATAGCCCCTCTCAGCCAGTTGGACAAATTTCTTTTGATGCAACCCAGGATATGGTAATTTTTTCAGGCTGCTCCCCAAATGCATGACACATTGCCTGGTCATGTCAAGCTTCTTGTATACCAAAACCCAAGGTCCTTCTCTGCCGGGCAGATATCAATCCATTCCCCATCTATGCTGTACTTTTCCTTGGTCCTGCCCTGAACTCAAGTGCAGATCCTTTCACATGATCTTCCTAGACTTCATGAGTTTTGCACAGGCCCAGGTCTCAAAGTCCAGCAAGGTCGCTATGGAGCATGTTCAGTAGTGTCTGTAAAGGTGAGCCAGCCTTGCCTCAAGAATTTTTCAGACTCACTAGGGACAGATTTCCATCCATTCCCACCTCAGGCTTGTTTCCCTGAAGACAAAGCAACAGCTTCACTTGACGATATGGTAAATTAATTTTCTGTTTTTATGGATTAATTAATTGCTGTGGAGGGACGCCCAGCTCACTAATGTGTCCCACTATAACTTTAGCTCCTTTGGGCACAAACCATGGAAGACCTCAACCAGTGTTCTCTCTTCTTCTCAATGACATGTGATAAAACCTTCACCTATGATCTAGCTTATAGAGACAACTGGATTTATTTTGTCTGGAGAAAAGGAGGCCTACACTACCTGGAAGGAGGCTGCAGTGAGGTGAATGTCAGTCTCTGCTCCCAAGTAACAAGTGATAGGAGAGAAGGAACTGGCCTCAAGTTGTACCGGGGAAGTTTTGATCAAATATTAGGGAAGAATTCTTCCCTGAAAGGATTATCAAGCATTGGAACACACTGTTGAGGGAGGTGGTTGAGACACCACTCCTGGAGGTAATTTCAAAGAAGTGTAGATGTGGCACATAGGAACATGGGTTAGTGGTAGAGTGGGCAGTGTTAGGTTTATGGTTGGACTTGATGATCTTGAAGGCATTTTCTTGATTCTATGACTGTGCAGATATCATGAGTCTTGGGCATTTGAATTGAACAATTAAGAAGAGACAATCAAAAGATCAGTGTGACCAGGAATTACCACAGATACAATGAACCTTTTCTGCTCTACATATCTTTTAACCCTGGTGAAGAATGGCCTTCTCATTGTCCTTGCATGGAGCAATCAGTACAGGCCTTACAGCATCTGCTCTTCCTCATCATGTTTCCTTTGTGAAGATCTGGCATTCCTCCACTTCTGCATCAAAGCTGATGGAGACTTTCCTTGTCCCCAGGAAAACCATTGCTTCCTGCAAGCCCTGGTCATATTCCCATTGGGTTTGTGGTCATCTTCGCCCAGGTGTTTCTGCTGACTGGCCCACCTGCACCCAGGAAAGCCATTGTGTAATCCAAGTCCCCTGATGTGGCCTCTGCAGATTCTGATCCAGCAGTTGCTCCCATCCCATCGTGTGTGTCAAAGAAAAGCAAACAGTTGGAGAACCTGTGCTATGAGGAAAGACTGGAGGAGTGCAGCCTTTTCTCCCTGGAGAACAGGAGTCTTGGGTAGGACCTTACACAATATTTTAGTGATTACATGGGTCCTACCAAGAGCACTGAGAGTTTTTCAGCACAAGGACCACATGGATGGGCTGTCCCTGAGGATCACACACAGAGTGAAGAGGAACTGGAGATTATGTGAGTGCTAGCAATAGAGACTAGGGTCTCAGCAGCAGCAGGTGAAACCTTGGTTTCTGAGCATAGCAAGATATGCACCCGTAAGGTGGAGAAAGATCATGTCTGCCCTGAACTGAGGGCAGGAGCATGGGATATTCTGTACCTGAGTTGTTATTCTGAGTCCAGCAATGCCTTGAAGAGTTCCTTTCTGCATGTAGGAGACCATGGATATCTGGGGGATAACATGGATTAGTGCATTACTCAAGGCTGAGGGCAAAGGAATTTTTGTGTCCTATCCCCACTGCTGCCATGCTTTGAACTTGTGGTTTCAGTGGTGGCCTCTGTTTGTGTTGTAGTCAAGGATGTCTTCATTAGATCCAAGGGAAAGAGCACAGAGGAAAATCCACTGCAGGGGCTCCTGCACTCTGCTTTTTTTTAACTATGTACATGAACAGATTGGAAGAGTTGCAACAGACCAAAGGAGAACCTGGAGGCCAAGGCAGGAGAGCACAACTTTAATGAGTCTAAGGAAGAAAGGAGACCACCAAGGCAGTCACTAAGACGCAGTGAAGCTCCTAAAGGGTGTCCATCTGCCTGCCATGTAGAGGGAGAGGGGGCAAAATATCCCCACTAGACTGGCCTGGGGAGACACAGAAAACAGGTGGTAATAAAGAGCAGAGTAGAACAAGCTCTGTCATGTCCCCTCACGTGGCAGTCCTTGGGTGTGTGGGCAAGAAGCACAAAAGGGGTGCCCATTTTCTGACAACTTGTACAAAAGCAAACCACTCAGAAATTACCCAAGTGAACATCACCTGCCCAAAGGAATGCCAATAGCCCTTGATCTGAGACTGCTGCCTCAGAAATCCTCGAGCCTCTCATCCCAGCATTTACGGAAAGGGATCTTCATAGAGGAAAGCACGTGGCAGAAGCCAGGAAATGAAAAGGCAGCAGAGCAGGAAACCAGGACACAGCCCCTACCATTAACTGAGATGGTTCACATTTGACATGGTCACAAAATTATGAGTTCCACTAGGATGCCTCTGGGCCTGAGGCAGTGCAGGACTGCTACAAAAGGCAGCCCAAGTCTCTGTGCTCTCATCCACTTCTCTCACCTCCTTCTCCTCAGGAATCAGGTGAGTGGACAGCCTCTACTCCTCCTACTGCTGCTTCAAGATGAGGCCTTTCCTGGCTGTAGGTCTCAGCTGACAGGGGCTGTCATAGCCCAGGGTTGGGAACTGCTTGTGATGAGAGAGGCCAGAGAAGAGAGGGTCTTGTGCAGACAGAGGGAGCCTGGGACTTGGCTGAGGTGGCTGCTGGGCTTTGAGCTGGGCACTGCAATGGGGGCCAGCAGGTGCCTTGGCTGCAGGGTGTTTGGGTGCAGTGCTGCTCCTCATGTGTCCTCTCTGTCTGATTCTGTGTGCCAGGTGCACCTGCGACCTCGAGCCATGTCCAGCTGCCAGCCCTGCAACCCTTGCTGCCAGCCCTGCGGCCCCTGCCCGCTGGCCAACAGCTGCAATGAGTGCTGTGTCAGGCAGTGCCAGAGCTCCCACGTGGTCATTGAGCCGCCTGCTGTGCTGGTGACCCTGCCCGGCCCCATCCTCAGCTCCTTCCCCCAGAACACCGCTGTGGGATCCTCCACCTCTGCTGCTGTTGGCAACATCCTGAGCTGTGGTGGAGTGCCCATCAGCTCTGGGGGCTTTGACCTCTCCTGCATCACCAACTGCATTGGTGGCAGCAGATGCCGTCCCTGCTAAAGGTGCTGCTGGCAACATCCTTGGACAAGAACCTGCCTGACCTCAGAACATAGTTCTGGGAAGAAGATAAAGCTTTGGGACATTGTCTTAAAACGTCAAGCCATTGTTCCCTTCCACTTCTTTTGTCTTTCCTTTGCTGTCCATGTCTTCCCTGGCCAGCCTAGGGGGATGTGCTGGCCTCCCTCCCTCTTTAGGGCAGGCAGACGGACACTCTGCAGGAGCTCCACTGCATCTTAGTGGCTGCACCTGATGCTCTCTGTGAGCCACCTCTTTTTCTTCTTTACACTCAATAAAGTGTTTTTGCATCCAAGTCTGGGTCTCTGAATCCTCCTTTGTTCTCCAGTGAATCTTTAAGTCCTCTCAGGGAAGATAGCTGGAGGAAGCAGAGAGTGGGATTCCCTCCAGTGGATTTTTCTTCCCGCCCTTTTCCTTGGATCTGACAAAGTTACCCCTAGCTAGTCAGCAGCTAAAAGCCATCAGGGCAACATCAGGCAACAGTTGTTAAGGGGAAACAAGAAGTCCTGGGTCCAGCCCACAGCTTCATCTTTTCTTTCTCCTCCACTCCCTTACCTAGTCTAGGGTCCCTGGCTCCCACACAAGAGCAAAGGCACATGAGATGCATTCCCACAGCACAGGCAGGCAAATCTATCCAGACATGCAGGGCTGAGGTAATTCACAAGTTAGTATTTATGCCAGTCATATACTCAGGATACAGTGTGGTAAATGACTTTTGGTTGAGTTTGTGCAAAGGACTAACGGCATCAATGCTAAATCAGAACATTTCTCCCATATATGGATGGATATAACCTGTCCATCAATGTCTTCCTGACTGAAGCCTTGAATTATGTTTTGAATTATGGTAAAATTTTGGGAAACATCAGTTAATATGTTGTTTTGTGGCTGTTTTGTTTAGATGCTGTTAGTACTTGAACATTTAAAAATACTGAGAGAGAGAGGAAAACTATCTCCTCTCCTGATCATGTCTTATTTTTCTTCCTCTAATCTTCCAGTGCTTCTGCATCTTCCTTCTGATATGTCTCAGCCTAACCTTTCAGATGTATGTGAAGAATAAGTTATTGCAGAAGATCTTTCTCTCTCTCCAGTAAACATTTTCTTACCTTTGAACCCAACAGACAGGACCTCTGATAGCGATGCAGGGACACAAAAGCTCTCTCATCTCACTCATTCTTAAGGTGTCTCAGTGTCTCCCCTAGCTGGCATATGTTGTGCAGCATGCCCTGACTGTCCACTCCTCCTGCATGTTTGCAGAGCCATGGCTTGCTTTTTTTCTCTCCCTTAACCTTGGAGACTTCCAAAAGGACAATAAATGAGGAGCAGGATTAAACATCTTGCAGTTCTCTCATCCTGTGGGAGGTGTCCTGAAGACAGCACAGAAGGACCAGGCACTACAGGCTGCTCCCTGGAGACTCTGGGCAGCATGAAATTAGGTATAGAAGATCTGATTCTCTCTGGGGTGTCCCTATGGGAGGCAAATGGCATTATTTTGCTGTGGGATACATGCTGAGCTGAGGTCTCAACCCTCCTGCCCAAACACCCTCCTCCCTTGTTTCCATAAATGTGGCTGTAGCACAGAACAAGAAACAAAACAGGAGCCTTTTCTGCTGCTTCTTTGCACCCTCTTGTTTTGCATCTTGGCGCTTTTCCCTGCAGAATCACTGACCTGTGCTTTCTTCCAAGCACTATTGGGCATATCACTGTCACCCAGCAATGACAAGGGAGAGGAGAGGAGAGGAGAGGAGAGGAGAGGAGAGGAGAGGAGAGGAGAGGAGAGGAGAGGAGAGGAGAGGAGAGGAGAGGAGAGGAGAGGAGAGGAGAGGAGAGGAGAGGACCTTCCATTCAACTTGTGCCTACCAGACCAATAACTTTTATGCCTTTTCTGGTACCAGGTGTGGAAAGGCCAAGCCCCCCAGCTGGTCTCCAGTCAATCATTAACTGGCCCCAGGCACAGCGGCCGTATCACCACACACCTGAACACCACGAGGAAATACAGTGTCCTGAAGGTGGAGGAAGTGCAGGTGACTGACAGTGCCTTGTACCTGTGTGTTGTGCAAGGCACCCTGGTGCAGGGAGCTTGCTCGGCTGTGCATCAACCCTGTGTGAGGCTGATCTTGGGGAAAGGTGAGCTCTTCTCCCGGAGCACTATTTTCCCTGGTGGACCCAGAGACCTACAGGCCATTGCATTCTTCCAGAAGGAGTCAATGTCAGTGGCTTGAGAAGAGGGAAAGAGTGGTGAAAAAACCCTGCACAGGGAACTGGTTTCCCTGTGCATCCTAGGAGAGGAATATATTTGCCATGTGCTGTGCAGGGAACACTTTCCATTCTCCTCTCTGTATGCTGCACATAGCACCAAGGGCTGACAGGAACCACAGATTTACCCAAGCCTCATCGCCAGTTTCAATATACCCATTTCCTGCTGTGCGCTAAGATTAGGAGCAAATGCAAGGCAGGCTTAAAACTTAAAGGGCGTAAAAAATTTTTTTTAATAACCTAAAAGAATAACAGAATTCAGAATAAAACCTTCAGATCACCTCTCCTCTCCTCTCCCACACCCTCTTCTCCTTCTCAACAACAATGTACAGAAACACTTCAGTCAATTACCAACTAAAGAATAGTCTTTTTTTCAGTTCATGCTAGGGAGAGGAGTCTCCCCTTGTCAGGCTATAGGGACTTTTCCACAAGAAAAAAAAGCTCTCTCATGGCTTCCCTTTTCACTAATAGCAACCACCCAGGAACCGGCATTCATGAAACTACTCCCATCTTCACAACCTTCCCAGAGCTAGGCTTATGGGCCATGTCAAACTCATGGGGTATTACTTTTAAGGATGAGCTGTTCAAAAACAAAATTCTCTTCATCTATCTTTAAAATCATCTTCATTTCTAGGAACAGAAGTCTTCTTCTCCCCTCAGGGAAAAGGGTTTTCATCATTCTTCTCTTTTGTTCATGTACAGGAACCTTTGCTCATGATCTACAAGATGAACACTCCACCCTCCCACATGTCTTTCTCCATGGTTTATAGGGATCTTTAGTGTAGCACAGTCCATCTCCATAACTTACAAAAGGACTTTCAGCCTAAATTCACGTCATCTCCTCATTCTCCTTCCATCTGGGACCTGATTCCTGCTTCACTGTCTTCTCTCTGTGTCTTCTCTCTGTTCTTCTTTTCTCTCACTCAAGGGAGGATTGAAGGTCTGTAAGTGTTATCTGAGCATTGAAAAAGTTGAGATCTCACACAGGGAATGCAGAGGCTGTGGCCAGGCCATGATGGAGCTGTTCCAGGATCTCAGGAGACTCACGCTGTGCTGGGAGAGGCTGTCCTGAGCCAGAAACAGCAGTGGCTGCTCTGGAAAGGGTGGGGGGCATGGCTGGGATCCCAATCGGCCTCCCTGGGCTCAGCTGGCACCCACTGCTGATGACCACCCCTCCTCCCTGCCAGGACATCCCAACCTCCCACACAGGGGGCCCGGCCCTGCCCCCGCCAGTCCCGCAGGCCTGCAGTGGGGCCAGGCTGGGCCCTGTTACCTGCACTCTGGCTGGAAGAGAAAAGGGACCTTTCCTGGGTTTGCTCGCTTCAAAATGTGAATTCACAGAGGGGTACCAAATTCTCTATTGGTTTCCCAGACTGTCAACAACCAAACCAGTTCTGATTGGTCTCATCAAGTCACAGAGGAAGTTTTCTTCCATGGGTGCTACCGAAGTGCCAATTAATGCAAAACCAGCACAGCCTCATAGTCAATTCCTGTGAAAAAGGTTCAGGGTCTTTGTGTTTGTTTTCTATTTTAATAAAAAGTCTTTGTTCAGTTCCCTGAGCTTTTCTCAAAACCCCATCACTCATCGGCCAGTGGGGTGGGGCTGCAAGGCTGGCACTGCTGTATACAGGACATGTCTTGGGCCATGAGGGGCACTCGGAAAGAGGGCAGGGAGGAAGAAAAATACAAGGATACATGGGGAGCACCACATCAGGAGAGAGTCAAAGAACATGCTGGGCCAGGAGGTAGAGGCTCTGCAGAGATGTATGAGGGCTTGTTGGCCTTATCCTGCCAGGCTCCAAAAGTGCTACCAGCTCCTATGCAGCCACTGCCCAGCCTCTGAGTTATTTTCTGTCAGACACATCTTGAATGCAAAATACTGCATTTGAAATGCAAAACATACCATTTAATGCTATGGGCTGTGGCTTGGCTTCTGGAATGACTGTGGTTTTATTTCCTGTATTATTTTTTATTTCAGGCACATTTGCCAGTGAACTTTTTTTTTTTGTGGCAAGATAAGAAGCCCAAACAATTCAATTCCGGATCAAAATACATAAGCTAGGGCAGAGGACTCATGTGACATACTAGACAAGTGTAGTAAAAGCAAATGATGTCAGTCTGGATCACTTTTTTAGGGGTCTTTAGTGGCAAGGAATGACTCAGCTACTGGATTTTATGCTGTCCTGCCTAACAATGAAACCAGACAAATTCTGCTCCTCCTTCTCTTCCAGAGAGAAGTGTGTAGAGCCCATGGCTAGGGCCTTGTTCTTCTCCAGAATGCTCCAGTCCAGTCACCATCATCTCCACATGTCCACAGAAGAGGTCATGGTTTATTTTTTCACAGAATCACAGAATATGCTGAGTTGGAAGAGACCCACAAGGATCATCGAGTCCAGCTCATAGGCCTGCACAGAGCACTGCCAAGAGTCACCCTATGTGCCTGAGAATATTGTTTAAACTTCTGTTGAACTCTGTCAGGCTTGGTGTTGTGCCTACTGCCCTGGGGAGCCTAGTCCAGTACCTGACTACCCTCTGGACAAAGAACATTTTTCTGATATCTAACCTAAACTTCTTCTGACACAACTTCAGCCTATTGTTTCTAGTCCTGTCCCCACAGAGCAGAGATCAGTGCCTTCCCCTCCTCTTCCCCTCATGAGGAAGTTGTAGACTGAAATGAGGTCTGACCTCAATCTTCTCCTCCCAAAGCTGAACAGACCAAGTGACTTCAGATGCTTCTCAGACTATTTCCCCTCAAGGCCCTTCCCAATCCTTGTGGCCACCTTTGGATACTCTCCAACAACATAATGTCTCCTTTTAAATAGTGATGCCCACAGCTGCATCCAGAACTCAGGCTGAGGCCACCCCAGTGCTGAGCGGAGTGGGACAATGCCCCCGCTTTCTCTGCTGGTGGTGTTTGCCCTCCTAGCTGCCAGGGCACTGCTGATCCATGCCCAGATTGTTATCAACCAGGACCCCCAGATCCCTTTCCAGGACACTGCTTTCCAGGCTCTTGTTGCCCAGTCTGCCTGTACTTTCAGGGTTGCTCCATTCCAGGTGCAGAATCCAGCACTTATCCTTGTTGAGCTTCGTATGGTTGGTGATTGCCCAGCCCTCTAATTTGTGGAGGTCTGTCTGCAGGGTGTCCCTGCCTTTGAGGGAGTTGACAGCTCCTCCCAATTTTGTATCATCCATGAACTTGCTTAGTTTCCCTTCTAGTCCTGCACTCCAGTCATTTATGTAGATGATGAAGAGCACAGGGCCAAGGATGAACCACTACAGAACCCCAATAGTGACAGGTCACCGGTCTGATGTCACCCCAGTCACCGTCATGCTTTGTGCCTGACCTGTAAACCAGTTGCTCACCCATCACGTGATGTGCTTATCCAGCTGTGGGCCAGACATTTTGTCCAGAAGGATCCTGAGAGAGACAGTATCAAAAGCTTCACTGAAGTGAAAAAGATTGTATCAACTGCCTTCCCTTGATTAAGCAGGTGAGGTACCTTGTCATAAAAGGAAATCAGATCTGACAAGCAAGACTTCCTTCTCATGAAGCTGTGCTGGCTGTGAATTGGCATGTTCTTGTCTCATGTGCACTTGTGTGCAGCTATGTGAATATACATAGGTGCAAAAATTTGTGCATGATTCCTTTCTGATGTGCATAAGTGTGTGTGTCCCTCCTCATGATGGTCCACTTACAGCAGTGACATTCTCCACTGCTCTACCAATAAGATTCACAGAGCATCCAGAGTCTGAAGGAACTTCAGTGTAACTGAACAATAACAGAACGAACCTGGCAGAGAATTATCCTCACCACAGGCACTAAAATGCAGTCTTCTCTATCTTCAGCTCTTCTTTTCCTACTGCTTCAAAGCTCACACTCTGCTGCTGATGATGATCCCTAGACTGAATTAGGATGATTTCATACAGTCTGGATCCTCAGTTTAATTCATTGTAAGCAATATTAGGAATGTCTAAACATGCTTTGCATTCTCATTCTCTGCTTCTCCAGGCCAGGACATGGCTCTCCCAAGATCTAGGGACTTCAAAAGGATGAGGCTTGCTTTATGGACACCAGAAAGGCTAAGAAGTCCTGCCAGCTTCATCCAGACTATGCTCAAATGAGTTTGCTTGCTCTACAATGTCAGTGCTGTCTGGTGTGAGACACATCTCTGCCTCGTGTTCAAGCCAATGCCAAATGTGCCAGCTCAGTCCACTGGCCTGGTGCTGTGCCAGGCAGAGATTGAGACCTCAGATTCAATACGGTCTCACCTAAAGGACCATGGCATAGGGAAAAGAAAGTGCTCAATGGTAGTCATCCTCACTTTATAATGAGTCATGAAGGGGAGAGGAAGATGGAGTAGAAACCATGACTGTTCCCTGCATTACAATTCCTGTTATTCTGCAGAGGAAATTATGTTCAAGACCCTCATAACAATGACCCCAGTGCAGCTCTGACCATACTGACAGGAACACCATTTCTCAGGAGATCATGAGTATGCTATTGCTCCAAGGTCCCCCAAATTTCTGGGCATTTGTGGGCAAAGACACGTCAAGACAAGGCTTGATGGTGTCTGGAAACAGAGCTGTCAGGGGATGTCTTCCTCAGCTCCAAGAGATTGTACCTTACTAGCTTCCCCTCCATGATGCTTCAAAATTCCATTCCTCTGTGAATGGAGAAGGGTCTCCTTAGGTCCTCACCCACTTCCATGACTAAGTAACCCCTTTGGAATTCAGAAGTGCAACTGGGGGAAGGACCACACAGACACCAGACTTGAATGCAGCAGAACTTTAATGAAATGAAAGAAGGAAACAAAGCCACTGAAAGCAAAGGTCAGCAGCATAGGCAGCACCAAGGGCAGCAAAGAGTCTGCACTTCTTGGCTCTGAAATAGTTCCTGCATAATATTGGTCTACCAGTCCCACAAAGGGGAGAAACCTAATGGTCTGTACCAAGCTGGCCTTTGGGCAACATTGCAGCACATAGGAACCAATGCAAACAATGAAAAGGGAGAGAAAGGCAAATTTGGTTAGCTATCCTGCAAACAGCACCCAAAACTGAGATCCTCTGCCCAACACCATGTTTTGAGTTCCTCAAGATGTCTCGTTGGAGCTTTCCCAGCAGCTTTAGCAGGGACGACATCTGTTGCCACCGTAGCGCCTGGTGATGCAGGAGAGGTCAAAGCCCCCAGAGTTGATGGGCACTCCATCACAGCTCAGGATGTTGCCAACAGCAGCAGAGGTGGAGGATCCCACCAC
>VRYO01002482.1:18517332-18532699 GCA_009812075.1 Sialia sialis
TGCCTGTTCCCCAATGAAGGCTTCTTCTGATCCCTGGGATTAAAGGCCCCAGGAATGCAGCAATGCAGGCAGAAGACTCAGTTTATGTACTGCATGGGCCCAGACCATGCAAGTGATATTACAGTCTGTATCACTCTGGTGGGGCTGTGTGAGTTTCAGCAATCCTCAGCTGGCTGCCCAAGGACTTCTGTGCACGAGGATGTGTCCTATCCTTCTCCTTTCCTTTCTATGGTCACTTTTTAATTCTCCATGTCCATGGACTCTGCAACTGGTTTTGGCCCTAACCTGCCTAACTCTGCTATCAGGAGAAACTTATAGCTTATTTTAACTCATCCCCTCTTTGTGCAGCACAGCCAGCCTTGTCTGGCTCCTTGTCCTTCCTCACAATGCTGCTATCCTGCTGTAGTTGTCCCAGGTGTCCTCAGCAGACTCCACAGTGTGTCTTGTTCCTACAATCTTAATTTCTTCAGGATAGAGAGGGTGGGCCCATTTAATCCTCAGGAAGCTCAAGAAGGTCAAGTGTAATGTCCTGAATTTGGGTTGGGTCATTCCCAAGGATGGACACAGACTGGGCAATGAGTAAACTGAGAGCAGCCTAGCCAAGAAGGACTTGGGTGTACTGGTGAATGAGAGGCTGGACATGACCTGCAGCGTTCACAGGCAGCCCTGGAATTGTATCCCAGAATTGTATTGCACCAAAAGAAGAGTGACTACCAGGTATAGAGAAGTGGTTGTCCCCCTCTGCTCTTGTGAGACCCCAGCTGGAGTGCTGGGTCCAGTCCTGGGACCTACAATGTGAAGGTGCTGAAGCAGGTCCAGAAAGATGCCATGAAGATGCTCAGAGGGCTGCAGCCCTTCTGCTATGGAGACAGGGCTGGGAAATATGAATGTGTTTAGCCTGAAAATGGTACCAGAGATACTTTAAACCACATCTCAGTGCCCAAAAAGGATCCAAGAGAGATGAAGATGACATTTTTATAAGGTCATGAAGTGACAGGACAAGGAGGAATGGCTTCCCACTGAAACTAGTTACTAAGAAACAATTCTTCCCTCTGAGGGTGGTGAGACCCTGGCACAGGTTGTCTGTTGGAACCCAGGACATCCCTCTGTCTGGCCTGGATGGCTTGACTCCCTGGCAGGGAGCTCAGAAGCCTTGGCACAGAGCCCAAGACCCCTCTGCCTTTGATTTCAACTCATGGGAAAAATTACTACCTTTGTATAAAGAGTTACAAGTCACAAAAATTAAGTAGAGTGTAAGTTAGTTTATCACAGGGTGAAAAAGTAAAATTTTAAGATTTTTTAGAATAGAGGTTCGGGGTCAATATGGAGGAATTTGGGTGTGTTCTGTCCATCTTTCTCCTTCTTCTTGGCATCTAACTTCTGGGTGATAGTGGCACCTTTGGATTGGTTTAGAGTAGAACTGGACTGTACAACATAGGTGATAGGAATTGGAAGATAACTGTAAATAATGTTCACATGGTTTGTAGTATAAAAAGACAATACCGCCCTGAAGGCGGGCAGTGTGCCTGGGACTGACCTGCTGAATGGACCTCGGCTGGTCAGGGAAAGAATTTGTTAGATAAGAAACTGCAGGCAACGACTCCTGACTCCTTCTTTGGTTCTCAGGCTGGGCAACAGAGACTTTTGAACATACACAGGTGGTCATCTCGAGCTCCTGAGACACCACCGACAGTTGTCAAGAGAAGCTCTGGCTGCCTCATCCCTGGAAGTGGCTGCTGTTCTGCTGTGAAGCACATACTTGTGTGACTTTCACAGTTGCTTCTAGATCCAGGGATTTTGATACTGACAACTATCCAAGAAACCTGACCTGGAGCAAATGTGTTGGAGGATACACCATAAACAAGTCAAACCAACCTTATCAATGCTCTCTGCTTAAAGTAACACTGGAATTCTCAGAGCACGTAGCCTAGTGGCTCTTCTTCCTGTTTCCTCTCCATGGGCCTCCACTGATGAACACAGCTGAAAAACAAGGCCTTTGGTACAAGACACAATTGCTCTTATGGTTTTGCCACTGTGATCACAGAAAGCCCAAGATGGGAAGGGCTCTTCCTCACCCTGCATCAGCAAGTGGAAAACAGCCATCAGCCACTCTGGACAAGATTCTGCGCTGGAGGGAGCTCCCATGTTCTCGAGCCCACGGCAGTTCCTCTGTTCAACAGCTGGTAGCATCTCAGTGATCACCTCTCCTCCCATGAGCTAAAGGAAGGCTTCTGGCCACCTATTTTCAGGCAACCCCACTACAGTACTCAGCTCAGGAGTGCTGAGTTTCCAGATGGATCCCACCCTTTGAATTGGAATCTGTTGCTCATGAAGTATCATGCCCTTTGCCTGAGAAATCTCAGGGTACTCATTTGTTTTTCTGCTGCTCTCTCCCAGGTCGCGAGGGTCTGCTCTGACATCCCTGTGTGAGGATTTGCATGCCGCTGTTTATCTCAGAGGGTTCTAAGCAGTGTTGATGAGGAATTCACAGCAGGTCTCTGTGTTCTGAACTCTGCTGTGTCTTGGATTTCCTGGACATTTCAGGTCCTGCTTTTTGTTGCTTTCCAGGACGGTAGAGGGCTTCAACACTCCAAATATATAATTCACTCCAAAATGTATCATTCTCAGGCAGAAATGACTAGCAGTGATATCTGAGGATAAATCCAGTCTCAGACTCTTTCTGCTGTCCCAGGCATTTTCCCAAATGCCACTGAAAAAGAGCACAGCTGACGAAGAGTGGGAATCAGCCTGTCCCTTGGGCAATGGTGCCTGGATACAGGACTAAGTGCCGAGTGCCCAGGTGGATACAGGCGGGTTGTGAATCTCCTACAGAAATGCCATTGCTTCTAGAAGGGAAGAGTGGATGTTCAGTTCAGACTCAATCATCTCCCTCTAAAGTCAGATTAAATTAATCTCATACTCTCCATAAAGGTGTGTCTACCAAATTGATGCCTCCTCCTTATGAAGTGGTTACATGGACTATCTTCACTGTCAATGTTCAAAAAGAAAAGCTTTGAGAACATGATTAATCTGTTCTGAAATAAAAATTGGGAGGGGAAAAGCAAGTGTTGTTTGGAAGTGCTAATATCCTCCCAATGAGTGTAAAGAGAGACTTGCTTTCCAGCCAGCCTTCCACAGCTCTGCACTTTGACTGCTTTGCCAATCCAATTAAAGTTTCTCCACAACAAAGACCAAAATGGGTGAAACAATGTACTGCTAAAAATGATGTGGGGTTTTAGATGTGGAAATGCCCTGACACATCTCGTATGAAGCACACCATTTTGCATAACTTTAATTAAAAATAAGAGAGTATATTCAGATACCATTTTATTATAATTTTGTTTGCAGTCTTATGCTAGGAATAATGGCTATGTGTAGAGATATCACACATTGCTAAATTTTATCCTGAATCAGAGTATGATTTGAAGAAATGGCTACAAGAATGTGGCATAGATACATCACAAAACATCAGGCTAAATTGAGAAACACAAGTCTACTTTCTAAAAGAATGTTACCTAAAGTTACTGGGATTTCTTTAGGAGATTCAGACTAACCCTGACAAAATGAAGCAAACTAGGGTAGAAACCTGTGGGACTACCACTCCTCTGGCTCTGTTACAGAACCATATATGGATGGGGATTGTGACCCTTTCCAAGCACGGCACTTTAAAGGACTGGGAGGCATTCTGAATTCCAAGGGAATGAACAGAGGGTGGTGGGAGCAGCAGAACTCAGGCTCAGCCCAATCAGAGATAGCTTCTTGCTGCCCAGGATGCCCACACAGACTTACACTTCAGTGGGGATCTTGTGCAGAGCAGAACTCATGGGAGGGTGGGGATGAATCTGTTCAACCGATGCCCTGTGAAAAGTCACTTCACTTCTTCTGAAAAGCCCGTCCCAGAGCGAGCTTCACCTCTTTGTTCCTGAGAGTGTAAATGAAGGGGTTCAACAAAGGGGTTACCACTGTGTTAAAGGTATTCACAATTTTGTTCAGATCCAGGGAATTCTGGGCTGATGGCTTGACATACAGGAACATGGTAGAGCCATACCAGATTGTGACGACAGTAAGATGGGCAGAGCAGGTGGAAAAGGCCTTTTTCCGGCCATGGGCTGACTGGATCCGCAGGATGGAAGAAATTATGTACATGTAGGAGACCAGGGTGACCACACAGGAGGCCACCACAACAATTATGGAGATGAGGAAGGTTGCTAGCTCCACAGGCCATGTATCACTGCAGGAAAGGGCAAGGCAGGAATCTATATCACATAGATAATGATTGATGACATCTGGCCCACAGAAAGTCAGCCTGGATGTCAGAAAGGCCAGTAGAGAAATGGCCAAAAAGCCTCCCATCCAGGAGCTGAGTGCCAGCTGAACAGAGAGGACACTGTTCATGAGGGAGCAGTACCTCAGGGGGTAGCATATGGCTAAGAAGCGGTCATAGGCCATGACAGACAGGAGAAAACACTCAGTGGAGCCTAGAGAGAGAAGAAAGAATAACTGGAGGATGCAGGCACTGAAGGAGATGGTCTGGCTAGTCCCCAGCAAAACTCCTATGGCTTTGGGAATAAAACCTGTAGTGTACCAGATCTCCAGAAAGGAGAGATTACAGAGGAAAAAGTACATTGGGCTGTGTAGGTTGCTGCTTCTCCACACAAGGGCTATAATGGATGCATTGCCTATTACTGTCAGGGTATATATCAGTGCAAATACCACCACAAAGGAGACTCGGAATTGCCATGTGCCTGGGAAGCCAAGAAGGATGAATTCTTCCACGCTTGTCCCATTTGCTGTGTCCTTCCAAATGTTGAGGTCCATCTGCAAAGAAAGAAAGGTTTCTGTGAAAGTTTGCATGCTTCTGCTGGTCCTTAAGATGCTAAAAGTAGCGGGGGAAAAAAAATCACGATCCCTGAAAATACAGTTGGTGCACAGCATGGGAAAATGGCATTTATCCTATGTCAAAATTGTCAGAGAAATCCTTCCCTGATGAAACACATTTGGACAAGTAGATCTAACTCTAAAAATCAGGCATACCCCAACAAATGAACACTTGCAGAAGAATTTATCAGAAAGTGCACCTCCTTTACAGCATGAGGAATGTAGTCACTTCTGTGAGATGGAAATCCCACTTAGGAAGCAACAGGCTGAGGCACTCCCGCTATGGGAAAAGCTGTTACAAGTAAAAACAGAATAACATAACCTGTAGTCTCCAAGGAAGGCAATATTGATGTGTGGTACCAGCAAATGCAGCTGAGGAATACAAACACTCTCATGATAATGTGACAGTGCAAGAGATTTTCCCACCTCTTCTATCACAGTTTATTATGAGGGATTGAGACTGAGCTGCAGCCACATAGGGCAATAGGTTAGCATGACAGACACCACTCAAGGTCTCCTATACTTGCTTTCTTCCAAGCCTCAGAACAGGAAGCTTTGCAAATACCTCCATTTTCCTCGCTGATGTATGCTTCTCAGCATAGCTACTAGGGATACAATTCACCTCTTTGCAATTTTGCTATCTCAGAGTAAGGGGAAGAATTTCTGCTGACCAAGCTGAAATATCTACAGTGAAATACTATCTCAGCTCCTCAGCTCACCCCCCTTCTTTCTTCACAGAGAAAAAGCATGAGGGAGATATGGCTCATTTTGTCTTATAAACATGCCTAAAAGCCCTCTAGAAGTGCCAGGTTTTCTCTGAGGTCTAAGGCAGGAGTCTAGTAAGCACCTGGATGTTAGACATCTCAGCTTGGGCAGAGATATTCAGTCTCAGCAACTGAAGGCAAAATCCTCGGAGTTTAATCCCATTAAAGGTAACTCTGCTGAGCTGTTCCTGCACACAAGGGAGGATTCTTGATCAGTTCTCTAGAGAGAATGTATCATCAGGTGGATGTGGAAGAGAGAGGACTAAATCACCATCTGAATCAACTCTTTCTGTCCTATCTTCTTCCACAGCAATATATACCAGAAATCTTATGTACTTAAAGAGCAAAGAAATCTCTCTTAAATTAGCTCTCCTTAAACATGCAAGGCATTGGAAGTCTGTGCTATATATCTTGGGCAGGCTTCACTCACCAGATTTACCTGTGGAAATGATCCTAATGACATTTTCTTCTGCACCGTCCTCCCAAGGTTGTCATGGTCCCCTTGGCTAATGGAGAGCATTGGAAAAAGGTAGAATTACTGGGGGGAACTCTGGATTCAGGTGAAGGTGTGTGGATGAGCAGCTCTCCCCTTGCTGACTCACTTCAAGCCGATGGCAACTGCCTGACCTGATTTCCTCTCCATCCAGTGGGATCTGACAGCTTCCACTCCTGATCTTTTCCCTCTCACAGCCACCACAGTAATTCCGCTAAAGGGAGCTTTGTGTGCACACACACAAATCGTAAACTCTTTTCAGCTTAGCTTCATATAATGAGATCATACACCAGAGAGTGCCAGCATTATTAGCATAAGAACATCTCCACACCCACCTCATTAACACAATGAAGCTCCAGCTGGCCACACCTAGGAGACTGTTTTCTGTTTTCCCTCTGGTGTGCCCCAGGGAGTTTGACCTCTGGGAGGTCTTAGATGAATAGTAGTCTTTCTTCACACAGTCCAATTAAAGAACAGCAATGCAATTCCTTAAGGGGCTGCTAGGCTGGCTGTTTGCCTCCTACCTGCTGCTGTGGTATGAGAACTTTGTCAGGAACTCAGCTGACATGGAGATGTCTGAAATAGTCATGTTCCAGGAGACTGGAACTGTCAAGTATTTGGTGATGGATACTAAGGTGGCCATGAAACCTCCAGGGTGGGAAGTAGCTAGAGGTAACTATGGGCATGTGAATACAGAGACTGTAAGGTAAGGAATTCACCTATCTTCATTTCAGAGCCTCTAGATTCAGTTAAGGACTCTGTCTTCAGCTTTAATTGAAGTGAAGAACTGAGTAAAGATCTACGTTCAAAATCAGACTAGACATTAGTAGAGGAAAATTTTTTCCCCTGACTTCAGAAAAGGTGTCTTCCATAGAGGTACTCATCTTTGCTCCATTCATCATCAGCTGAGAGAAATAGGCACTCTCAAGCCTTAGTTCAACCCTTACAAAATATGATTTCTTACAGATCAGGCAATGCAGGCCTTACAGACACCTATTTTTCCTCTGTTGATGCTCAAGATAAACTAGTCAGCTGGCTTAGACTGCACACACACAAAAAACCACATGCTTATCCTGCAGACATCTTGAGTTAGATACACCTCCAGAGAGAGTCTGCCTGCACTATCCAGGACCACCACACACATGTTGGACTTGACAGAGACATTTTGTGCAAGTCCTGTGTCCTAGGCTTTGGTGTGGTTGAGAGAAAACTGACCTGGACTTGGTGTGAGGTGGAGATGCACCTAATGGGAGTAAAGTGCTCAGCTTGAGCCTATTTGCTGACCATGAAACCATCTGCCTGCTATCCATCTGTCCTATCCATGGAAATGGATGTGGGGTTTATCCATGGGAGGGAAGTGTTGGAGTGTGTGGGTTCACTTGTGATTGCTTAATGAAGCAAGCCATGTACACACGACCAGGTATGTAGGCCCTGCTGTCAGCTTGTCCTAGTTAAGGAGTTCACAGGCCACTACTGCTCAGCTGCAGGATTTGTGTCTCCAGAAAGATCATTCATGCCATTTTCTGTGCACATCTGTTTTGGGATGGGGTAAGTCCCCTGGGTGATCTTATCTCCCATCACTGACTGTGGGAAGAGTCTACAGTCTGTTGTATCTGGTCCTGAAGGTGGGTTGTACTCCCCATCCTTCAGGCATGCTCAGAGACCAAGGAGTCGTATCTGAGCAGAAATGTCAGAAGACTGAGCCTGATCCCTGCTGTCTGTGGAGAAGTCAGGGATGTCTTCCTCAGCTCCAAGGCACAGTGCCTAAAAGGGCCCCATTTCTGTGTTTCCCACTCTCCCCTTCCTCTTGGAATAATCAATGATCCACTTGTGTCCCCAACTTTCCCCCCACCACCCATGGCAATGCCTTTTGGTCTCAGCAACTTGAGACAAGGACACCAAAAAAAGGATTACATGGAGGCTGAGGTAACATGCAGAAAGCTTTATTGTCATTGAAGTGGGAAATGAGTTCCCTTATAGTAGGCGGCCACTGGTGGTGGTGCTGGGAGACCACATGTAACCATAGAAAGTCTGTGCCTGCTTTGGCACAGACACTGGAGAGCCACTGGAGAGCCAACGAGGCATCCATCTGCCTGCCCCACCGTGGGCAGGGGTTAGCAGATCCCCCAGAGAGGCTCTGAAAGTCTTACAGTCCAGAAGAATGGAAGCAAGAGAGAGTAATGCAGGGAAAGCAAACAGTGGCCATGGTTTCAGAGAGCACTACCTGCCCCCCTTCAGAAGGGCAGCACTGGTTGCTCAGCACTTCTGAATTTGATGGCCAGGACTCTGTCCTCAGTCCAGCATCAGCTTCTGTGTTCCAGGGGGTCCTCATGAGGGCTGCACCAGTGGCTTTAGCATGGACGAGATCTGCTACCACCGTAGCGGTTGGTGATGCAGGAGAGGTCAAAGCCCCCAGAATTGATGGGCACTCCATCACAGCTCAGGATGTTGCCAACAGCAGCAGAGGTGGAGGATCCCACCACGGTGTTCTGGGGGAAGGAGCTGAGGATGGGGCCAGGCAGGGTCACTATCACAGGCGAGGGTTCGATGATGACGGTGGAGTCCTGGCACTGCCTGACACAGGGCTCATTGCAGCTGTTGGCCAGCGGGGTGGGGCCACAGGGCTGGCAGGGCCGGCACGGGCTGTAGCAGGACATGGCTTGGGGCTGCAGGTGTACCTGAGAGAGAGGGAAGGGAAGGAAGCAGAGCACAGGCACATGTGAGGAGCCATCGACGATGAGTCCATCATCTCACTGCAAGAATTGCAATGGTACCTGTTTGTGCCAGAAGGGAGGAACTTGGCTGTGAGAGAAAGGGGTTTTCAGCCTCATCCTGACACAGTACTGCAAAATTTCACCTTATTTCTTCAATAAAGAGCTCCCTCAGCCAAATCCTTGACACTGTCTAGGTGAGACCTTAATTTTTCTCTGACCCCTCAGCAGCAGCAGCACTAAGACCTCTCGCAGGCTATAGGAACACACATCTGCTTTACCGAAAAAGGATGGGGGAAAAGAGCTTCAGACTCACCTGGGTCCCAAGGAGAAAGAGGCAGGAGAAGTGGATGAGAGAGCATGAAGTTGGGCTGGCTTTTATGGTTGCTCTGAGGTGCCCCAGGCTAGAGGTGGCTTCTATGAAAGTGGTAATTTCTTAAAGGTGCTCATGATGTATGGAAAACATCCCACTAATGAATGGGCTGGGCGCTTGTTTTCCGCGTTGCCACCTTTTCATTTCCTGGCTCATGTCATAGACATTTCTTCATGGAAGCTTCTTCTGAGTGCTGAGATTGAGACGCCTCAGGATTTCCAGGGCAGGAATGTGTCAGTGTCTGCGGAATCCTCTGCTCAAGTGCTGGATGGGTGCAGTGCAGGGAAGTGAGGCTGGTCTGGAGCTCACTGGTGGTGTCGCCTGTGGCCTTGTTGATAGGAAGGGGCCCAGATGCTGCCAGCACTTCAACCTTTGGCTGGTCACCCAAGGACATGCCATGATACCATTGCAAAATGACATGCCATGCATGTCTCTTTTCTCCATGTCTCCCAACTTGCTCCAGTGTTCCTTTGTGTTCAGAATCTCAAGCATTTGGGTTTCATTTTGTTGCTCCTAAAGCTCTCCTTATGATAGCTCCAAGGAAGAATCCTCAAGTTATCTGGGCAATGTGAGCCAGTGCTTGGTTACCCTTAACAATAAGAAGGTCTTTGTTTCACACAGAGCTTCCACGGTTCCAGCTTGTGCTTGTTGCCTGTGGTCCCGTCACTGGGCACCTCAGAGAAGCACCTGGCTGTTTGCCTTTCACTCTCTGGATCTGGGTTGCATGGCAAGGTTTTGGTTGTGTGGGAGCCAACACCAGATGGCTTTAAGACTGATCCACCACTGGACAAGGCTGAGCTCATCAGCGATGGTGAAAGCACCTTTGAAATAACATGTTTAGGAAGGAAGAAAACACCTACTGTGGAACAGCAGCCAGAAGAAAGGTGAGAGAAGACATGAGAGAAACAACCCTGCAGACACCAATCTCAGTGAAGAGGGGAGGCAGGTGCTCTAGGTGACCCCATAAAAGTTCATGCTGGATCAGGCTCCTGTCAGGACCTGTGGCTGTGTGAGTGACTGGCCAATGCTAGAATGGTTTGCAGGCAGGACTTGTGAAGAACTGTAGCCCATGTGAAGAACTCACATTGGAGAAGTTTATGGGGTACTGTCTTCTCATGGGAGGGACTCCATGCTGGCATAGAAGAAGAATGTGAGAGTTTCTTCTCCTAAGGACAGAAGACCCACAGAGACATATGTTGAAGTGACCACAACTCCCATTCCCCATCCCTTTGGAGGGGAGAAAATCAGGAGTAAAGTTGAGCTGAAGAAAAAGGGAGGTGGGGGAAGGTGGTTTTAGATTTTAGGTGTATTTCTCATTACCCTAGTCTGACTGGATTGCAATAAATCAAATAAATTTCCCCAATCTGAGTTGGTATTTCTCATGAGGGTAATTGGTGAGTGATCCTTCCTGTCCTTATCTAGACCCAGAAACCTCTTGTGTTTTCTCTCCTCTGTCCAGCTGAGGAGGGGGAATGATGGAACAGCTTTGGTGAGTATATGGCATCCAAGCAGTGTCAAAGCACCACACCTTCCTTTCAGGTATTTGAAACATATCGTATATGTTGGTAAAATTCATCTAAGCCTTTTCTTCTCTGTAATGAAGAGTCCCAGCTCTCTCAGCCTTTCCTTATAGGACAGATGCTCCTGTAAGAGAGTTCATTCATCCTTTTTTGTGCCTTCATTGGATTCTCTCCAGCACTTCCATAGCCCCCTTGCACTAGGAAGTCTAGAACAGGAGCCCATTCTCCAGGAGTAGCCTCACCAGTGTTGAATAGAGAGGAACAGTCCTCTTCCTACACCTTCTAGTAGCAGAAGATCCTTCCTTCCACTGCAGCCCAGAACACTGTTGGCTTTCTTTGAGGAAAGGGCCCATTGCTGGCTCATTGTCAACTCAGTGTCCAGCAGGACAGCCCATGTCTTCTTCTGCAGAAAGACTTTACAGCTGAGGGGTGCCCAACACACACTGATGCACAGGATTGTTCCTCCACACATGCAGCACTTTGCCCTTCCCCATGCTCAACTGCAGGAAGTTCTTGTCAGGCCACTTCTTCAGCCTGTCCAAGTCCCTCTGAAAAAGGCAGCATCAGGTGCTCCTGGGTTAAGAGGAGCAGCACAAATGCATTTCTTCATGGGAGAATAATGGAAGTTTTTAATACACGTAAGATGGCATTAAAGGGTCCAGTCTGCTTGATTTAGTCCAGTGTGATTTTCAGTTTTGTGGCCCATCAAGCCTAAGAACACCAAGAGACTCTTGTTGCTATGGAAACCCATGATGACTATCACATCCTTTGTCAGGGGAAAACAACCAGGTTTTCTGGGAGCAAAATGAAAGTTCCTGATGAGAGCTAAGAAGTATCACATACAGCGCCTAATAAAAGAAAAATCCCTAAATGCAGGAAAAATCCCAGTAATGTGTACTGGTGAGACTATAATATTCATAGAATCATGAAGTCATGGGTTAGTTTATGTTAGAAGGGACATTTGAAAGGTCATCCAATCCAACCCCTTCAATTATAAGGTTTTTTGGAGGGTTAAGGAATTTGTACTAAAACCACACACTGGAGTGGGGTGAAGCAACTTGACCTGGTCTGAGCTGAAAGACCACACAGACGCTTCCAATTGGATTATAAATTTTATTTAAAGAACACATTAAGGAAAATTGCTGCAAGAGATGCTTCTGAAACCTTTTGAGTTACTGTGATGGTGGGAAGGATCCATCTTCATATTTTTCAAAAAGCATCAGCATCCAATAATTCTTCATCTGGATTGCTAGAATGAAGTTTGCCAATCTGTTCAGAAAGAGAACCCTTTTTGCAGTGGTGCAGGGAAAAGACATAGTGGTACCCACAGGCCATGGAAGAGGAATGCCACAGTATTTCATCTGGGAAGCAACATCCATAGAAATGTGCTTTAAAAGGCCATGACTCTTTCAGGAAAGGGAGCACTGTTCAGAGGGAAGCCATAGGAGTCAAAACCTTGCAGAGTTCAGATGTGCCAAGAAAAGTGCTGGCTGGTGCTCTCCAGGTTGTGGATGCGTATTCATCCCCAATCCTGAGGAAATGTGGGCCTTAGGGAGCCAGTTGTTGAGGGAAGTGCCAAGAAATATGTTCTTGGTGTAGGACTACTGAGAAAATGCAAAAGATCTTGTCCTCTTAGGAGAAAATTCTGCCTCTGAAGTATCTGTTAATTATTACCCTAATCTGTTCTGCAGATGTAGAGGAGGTCCCAGGAGCACCAGATCTGGGCAGGAGTGCCAGGGCCAGAGCTGGCTCTGGGGCTCAGGGCAAGGCCAGACTCAAGAGAGGCCCATGAGAAGGATCCATCCTGTGACTGCCATGGGTGGTGAAGGGGCCTGGCCAGAACAAGAGTAGAGAATAAGAGTTCTTGGAGAACAAGAGTAGCTTAAGCCAGACATAGGCACTGAGAGAGCAGGGCTGGGACCGGCCTGTGTTAGGCCTGGGCTGTCATAGAGCCCCTGGCAGGGACCAAGGTGAAGCTTAGCCCATGGCTGAACTGGGTCCAGGTGATCTTGGTCCTGGTGCTCCCTGTCTCAAGGGTCACCTATTGACTCTGCTCTGCCACAGACTCTGTCTGGGGTAGAAGTGCTCTTGTAGCTAGGTTGTGACACCTGTGGGGCCGTGGAGTTTTGGGCCTCACGGCAGCTGCTCTGTCCTGGGGCAAGACAAGGCAGAACAAAGCTGTGCTGTGTGTTTTGCCACCACTCCCTGTCCCAGGGCTGGCTTCACCTGATGGGTGCTGAGTTCAAAGGGAGAAGGGACTCCAGCGTGGGGCAGATCCCACTGATTCCACTGGGAACACCTCAGCACCTGGAGCACCAGGCGAGCCAGGCCAGAGGCTGTGCTGCAGAGAGAGAGGGCTGCAGGGGGAAGTTGTCTCTGCTGCCTGCGACCAGGCACGCTGACCATGGCCCCTGGATCAGGTGATGGAGGAGAGAGCAGTGGAGTAGGAAATGTAGGCCATTCCGAGGCTATTAACCCATTTCTAGTTCCTGCCATTCTTTTGCTTGCCTTTTTGCCCAGCACAGCTTCACACAAAGCAAGAGAAGCACTCTTCCCTAAGAACCTGTGGAAATACTGACCTCCTCAGGGCTTCCCACATGCCTGCAGTTCTCTTCTAGAGAACAACAGTTTTCAGGAGTCCATATGATGCGCTTCAGGTCCAAGTGGAATTTCTAAGAGGAGATGCAGCCAGGAAAGGACTGACAGCCAATGGCAGTGGAATAACTAGGAATGTCTTCCTTCACAGATGAAAGGCTGGATATGAGTCGTAGATGTGCTCTTGCAGCCCAAGAAAGCTGACTGTTTTCTGATTTTGCCCCTCTACACTGAGACCCCCATCTCACATACTGCCTCCAACTCTGGAGTCCTCAGCACAGGGTGACACAGACCTTTTGGTGCAAGCCCAGAGGAGGCCACAAAAATGATCTGAAGGCAAGAGCACTTCTCTTTTGAGGACAGGCTGAGACAATTGGGCTTATTCAGCCTGGAGAAAACAAGGCTTTGAGGAGATTTTATTGCAGCCTTTCAGCATATAAAGGGGGCTTGAAAGAAATATTTTAGCAGGGTTTGTTGTGATAGGGCAGGGGAAACTACATGAGGGTATATTCAGACTAGCCATGAAGAATATTTTTACAAAGAGGGTGGTAATCCAGAGGAATATGTTGCCCAGAGAGATGATAGATCCCTGTGCATGTTCTAGGTCAGGCTTTATGTGAGGCTTTGAAGAACCTGGTCTAGTGGAAGGTGTCACTACTCATTGTAGGGAAATTGGACCAGGAGAAACTTAAATTACCTTTCCAACCCAAAGTTCTATGAAATTCTGTGATGCTTCAGTGTGTGGAAGCAGTACTGGAAAGTCAAACCCAGGAACAAGAACACTTTTTTGAGACAAAGGCCCTCTAAAATCCCAATGGAGTGACCCAGACTGACATAATTTATTTTTAATGGACTCCTGCAGCATGTGGTGTGAGTCCTGGGCTGACGCTGATGTGTTTTAATCCAGAAATGCTTGGGCCTCTCATCTTGTCATGCAAAAGATGCCTTCATTGAGGAATGTGCCAGAAATGAAGCAGGAAGTGAAAACACAGCCATTTAAGAAGCCAAACCACAGATCACAGCATTAAATGAGATGTTTTGCATTCAAGATGAATTTGTCAGAAAATGACCACCTCTAGAAGAGATACCTCTGGCAACCTGAAGCAGTAAAGGTTCATGATAAAAGTCAGGATCAGGGAACACACACCCTTGATGGACGGAGATCAGCTCAGTGAATCCTCAGCAAACTGCACATATTTAGGCCCTGTTTGGAATGTACACATGAGTGGTAAGGGAACCAGCTCCTGTCATTGCCAGGCCACTCATGGTTACTTTCAGCTGAGCATGGTGACTGGGTACTGAAGCAAAGCAAATGCTACTTCTGTCTTCAAAAAGGGGGAAAGGAGAACCCAGGGAACTACAGCCTTCACAGACTCACCTTAGCCCCTTAGAAGGTGATGGAGCAGCTAATCCTGAAAAGCTCTTCTAATCAAGGCATGTCAGTGATGAGAAAGTCACCAGGATTGGGTCAGTGTGGCTTCACCAAGGGGAAGTTATCCCTGATCTTCTTGATAATGTGCTAAGGTGATGTGACAGGCTCAGGAGAGGAAGAAAGAATGGTGGATCTTCTCTACCTGGACATGAGCAAGGCCTTTGACACTTTTGTATGGATTCCTGTAGGAGCCTCTCAGAGAAGCTCTTGATGTTGGATGAGCAGACAGTGAGGTGGAATGAAAACTGACTGGCCAGGCACAGGGATCAGTGAAGAGCAGCACAAAATAAAGCTGGACACCAGTGACTGGTCATGCATCCAAAGGGTCAAGATTTAATGGGTCTTGTTTATCAACTCCAGGTTTGCAGATAACACCAAACTGGGAGGAGAGGCTTATGCATCAGAGAGTCAGGCCAGCATCCAGAGGCTCAGCAAGCAGGAGAAATGGCCTGATGGGAAACTCATGCAATTGAGCAAGGGAAGTGCAAATTCCCTTCTGTCAAGAAGTCCAACAGTATCCTCAACTCCATTAGACCAGGTGCCAGGAGCTCAAGAGAGGTGACTGCTTCCCTTTATGCATCACCGGGGGGGGGGGGGGGGG
>VRYO01002482.1:18628050-18638864 GCA_009812075.1 Sialia sialis
ATGGAGCCAGGCTGTTTAGCAAAGGCAGATCAGCAGGGATGACATTGCTCTGGGGGGCTGCTACAGAGTACCTGCTGAACAAGAAGTTGAGAAGCTGTGGTGATTTGACTTTGGTTGTCCTCCAGGTGCTCAGTAAGCTGCTGTCTCAGTGTCCTCCTCTACTGGACAGGGGCAAAAATATGCAATGAAGGCCTTTGCATTGAGATAGGGACATGGAGATGTCCCAGCAGTGCCACCATGTCGAAATACATGGATTTGGGGCAATGAATTTAAGTCATTGCTAATCAAATCAATATAGGTTAATGAGAAATAAGAACAAATCATGAAACATCTCCTCCACCTGATCGCTGCAAAGAGATGGGGAATGTGGCTTACTATCACTTCAAAATGTACCATTTCTTCCTTCTCTTTCTTTTCTGATTCAGTGTGGAGTCCAACCCATGGATGACATTTCTTCATGAACTTCTCCAATGCAGTGAACTTTCTCCATTTGGCTCCTCAAAACATATCCAGTGTGGGTTCTTTCCATGGGGTGCAGCCCTTCAGGAACAGGCTGTGCCACTGTGGCTCCTCTATGGGACACAGGCTCTACCAGAAAACCTCCTCTGTTCTGGGCTACTCACTGCATGGGAGCACAGCTCCTGTCAGGAGCCTGCTCCTCTGGGAGCTCTCCATGGAGTCACAGGATTTTTCAGGCCAAATCCACTTGCTCCTTTGTGGAGTCCTGCACTGTCTGCAGAGTCAGTGTTTGCTCCACCACCAATCCCCAACAGCTGAGAGGGATAAACCCTGGATTTCAGACTTGGGCAGCTAGGGAATATCTGCTCTGGTTTCTGCAGCACCTCTAGCCCCTCCTTCATCCTTGCTAATTGCAATACCAATGCTTAGAAAAATGAATCCTGACCGAGACTGTGAGATTTTACCTCAGTGTTCGTTGTTCTGAAGGCCCGGACTACACCAGCTCTTCCCAGCTCAGAATACCTTGGAACAAAGACAAAACACTGGGAGGGTAGCTCTGCTCCAGTCCTCTGCAGCCAGGCAGGAGCTCAGCCCAGGAGAGGAGAGAGATAGGCAGGGGCCTGGAGACTGGAAAAGGGGCAGGAGAAAGACAGGGAGTAGAGGTAATTTTCTTCATAGTAGCAAGAATGGGACTAGGTTCTGAATCTGTGCTGGAAATTCAGGGATATTTGAGTTATTGCTGAGCAGTGCTTACATGGAGTCAAAGCCTCTTCTGCTCCTCATTCCACCCACAAGTGAGTAACTGAGTGTGCACAGAATTTGGGTGGGAATACAGCTGGTTCAGCTGATCCCCAACTGCCCAAAGGGGTGTTCCAGGCCATAATGCTCAGCATATAAAGATGGGGAAGAGGAAGGAAAGGGTGGATATTGAGTGATGGCATTTTTATTTCCATCTAACCATTAAGTGTGATGGGTGTCTGTTGTTCTGGAATAGGTTGAACTCTTGGCTGTAGATAGGAAGTAGGTGATTAATTCCTTGCTTTGCTTTGGTCACACATGCAGTGTTTGCTTTATTAATTAGAGTGTTATTTATTAAACCAATGAATTTTCTCATCTTTACCCCTCTTATTCTTTCCCCATTTCAATGAGAGGGAAAGGAACAAGCAGCCATGTGGTGCTTAGTTACCATTGGTGGTTAAATTGTGAAAAAGAAATACAATGAGCACTGCAAGAGCTGCAGGTTTTGCATGGAAAGGCAGAACTCAACTGCATTTGGATACTTCATGATGTTTAGGGAGCCTCACAAAAACACTGCAGGAATACACAACAGTAGTGAATTAATTGTATGTGAGGAAGAGTGGCACTGCACCAGGAACTGCACTGCTAAGATGGACTTTCCCAGGACAGGATGAAAAACTCCTTCTCTGCACTCCCAGCTCTGACTCCTGAGAATAAACACAAGAGTTCTTCTGAGCGCTGAGCATTCATTTATTTCTTTAGAAGTGTAGGCTTTCATGGAAGACATAAGGAGACCTGTGCAAATGCATCCTTGGCCTTGTGTTCTGAGCACAGTGCCCAAGGCATCCCATTCAGGAGCTACTGATGCCAGAGGGTCAGGCAGTTGTCCCCAGGCTTTGCCCCAATTCCCACCTTTGGCTCTGTCACATGACAGGGAGTACAAGGAGATTTACTTGAGCCTTAGTGTTTAATTTGTCAGTCAGTGTCCCAGGAAAGCCAAGACCCTTGTGCCCAGCCCTGTCAGTGCCCAGTTAGGGGGATCCTGCACTGAGCCATCCTGCTGGATCAGAGGGCAGCTCGACTGACTCAGGGAAACACCATCATCCTCAGGGGGACCCTCAGCAGGTCTGCCCTTTAGTGGAGTGTGTTCCCTGCTGCCGGTGACTGCCAGCACCCGGGAACGATTCACACTGACAATTTCAGAATAACACTCCTTATTAATATAAAATCGTGGATATAAATTCACAGATTGTAAGTGATAGTGGCTGACTGCAAAAATAAACTTGAAGGAATGCACAGACAAGCTCAAATCCCCAATAAAATGTTCAGTGAACACAGAGGATGATTTGTACCCAATAGGTCTCCCTATGAGGGAGAAGACAGGTTCAGCCCATCCACTGATCCCAGCATATGGGTTTTGTCCCTAATTTCTTACCAACTCTCCACTTACTTCTATATTATTTCTTTGTGTTTGGGTGGAGCTGGAGTGACTCTAGTCATTCATACCAATGTTACTGATGGGTGTAAAATTCTCTTCCTTGCTTTTAAAGATACAGCCAAAATGGACACAGAGCACGTGCCCAGTGAGAGGAGGTCATACCTCAGCAGTGGGTAACTTGGGGATGGAGGGGTGCATTAATATTATTATTAGGCTTTAATGAAGCAAGTTCATCTAAGGAGAGGGATTTCACCACTGGCTCAGGATAACTTCCCCTATCTCCAATGGCTGACAGCTACAAAATACCATCAAGTTCCCCTCCTGCAAGGATTCCAGCAGAACCTGGACATAGTGCCTCCTCTTTGTCTGCCCCACCCTCCATTCCATCCCCCATAGCAGGTGTGTGTGGAGAATCATCCAGTCATGCCAACTGCATTGCATCCAGGGAGCAGCAACAGTGATGCACCCTATCATTTCCATACTGTTACAACTCCTGTTAAGGTGCCAATACAACTCCTCGATTTCTTCTAATTGTATGCCCAGATCCTATCCACAGGGTCCCCAGTCATTTTCTCACAGGTTCTATGGAAGGATTGCTGTAGTGGATTTAACTCAGAGCCATTCCACACAGCACTGCCAGTCAGGCCAATGTCATCTGTCGGGCAAAAGCTACAAACACAAAGATAAATGCCACGTGATTTCATCTCTCACCTCCCTCTTTTCTTGTAGGTGTCAGCAGCCCAGGGACTTCCCTGAGCAGATACTGCAGCTCACTTTTCAAATCAGGGCTTTAAGTTGTCCTCTCCATAGCTTCACCTTCAGTATCTACTTTTCTGTGATCACCTGGAGTGTCTCCAGGGAATCCATCACCAGTAACTTTCCTCTGTTTTGTTAGAAAGTTGGGGTGCAATTTTTCTGTCCAGAGAAGATAATTCCCACCACAGTCAGAGAAAAGTTGCCTTCTTGACAGATACATCCCAGAACCAGCTTTCCATAAATAAAAGCCTTGGACACAGCCTCTGGTAAATGTATGATGGAATTGGGTGGATGCTCTGAGAGTGAAGGTCAGAGTGAGCTGTTTCTCCACCTGCCCTTCCCCCCAAGAAGAAGACATTTTTGTTAAAATCCAATTGGAGATTTTTTCAGGGAGCAAGAAGCATTATGCTGGAAGAACCTGGATAGCTTCTTTTGGAAAGCATTAACCTCTTGGCAAGGGCTGAAGGAAGAATTCCAGGAACCATGCACCTACCTCCAAAATGTGTTTCAGCTGCCTAGGGACCCATTTGTAGAGGAAAGGGGGATTCCCTCTGTTCTCATTTCCTCTTCTTGGTGGTTAGGATTTTTCTCTTTTTCTTTTTTTGATTCCTCCCAGGGAATTATTTTCCCCTTTGTTGCCTAAGAGATGGGAAGGATGATACTTAGAAGAGAAAAAACGTGGCCAGGATGGAAAGGAGGGGTAAGGGGTGCAGCTGGCTGCAGTCTCTTAGGTGGGGGGCTTTCTCGGGGGAAGCGCAGAGATGAGACTGAGATGGGGATCGGGGGCTGGGCTTGGGGCTCTCTGTCTCTCTCCCTCTGTCTTTCTGTGTCTATCTCTCTGTCTCTGGGATCAGAGGGGAGACGGTTATGATCTTGATCCGGGGCTGCTGCTGTGGGGAGAATTTGCTGCCACTGCAGAGTTTTGGTCTTCACTACTTCTCCTTTCAGTGTCTGGGCCTCTGCTCACAAGAGCGGCCGTTGAACTGGGATCTTTTATACACCGGAACTCACTGGGAGGGACCCTCCCCCTCTGCTTGGGTTCCTCGATGGAAACCCAATACCTCAAACTCCTCTCCCTTTCCAGAGGGAGCATCCCCCACAGCTTGTGGGAGGCCAGCTACCACTGCCCAGCCCCGCTGTTTTCTGAGGCAGCTTAGGCCTTTTTGCTACACTTTAACTCCTCTGTCCACCCAAGCCCCTGTGACACAGGCCAGAGCTTCAGAGGCTTTGCTACACTTCATTTGCCACCCGGATCTGCTCACCTCTGTGGTTCCACTTCGCCACTCTGAGGTTCCTGCTACTGCACATTTCACCACCCAGAGAGGCACTGAGACCGGCTGCTCCTTGTGAGTTTTGCAAAGGGAACCTCCTCCACTCTCCTCCCCTGCCTGAGCCGCCATTACAGCGTGAGGGAGACGCAGCCGAGCTGGCGCCACAGCGCCCCCTGCAGGGCAATCATCGCACCCTCCCTGACCGGCCAGGAGCCAGCAGCGCCCCTGCTGGCTGTGCCCGGAACTGCACCCGAGGGGAAACTGCAGCCAAGAGCAGCTGGGACTGGTGTCTGCTTCTGTTTTGTGCTGCTGCCAGTGGGGTTGTTTGTTTGCTATAGATATATTTATTAGTAAAGGACTGTTACTCCTTTTCCTACATCACTGCCTGAAAGCCCCTTAATTTCCAAGCTATAATCATTCATAGGGACAGGGTTCATGTTCTCCATTCCAAGGGAGGTTCTGAAACACTAATCTTAAAGAAATTAGGATTTTAGTTAAAAGTTGGAAGAAACTGGGCTTGAGATAGTTACCTGAAACTTAAATAATTGATTGTCTGTCAATTTATGTTTGCTCAGCTGTGCTTGCAATGGGAAAGGATGAAACTAGTAGGTAGGTCCAACGAACATGAACAATTGCAACCAGAAATTCATTCTTTGCAAAACTGGAGGTGCCCCAAAAGCCATTTGTATTGTCATTAACAAAAAAGGTCAGGGCGAGGAAGACTCACCTTACTTCCTCCTTTTAAGAACCCTCCCAACAAAAAGTACCCCAGAAAATTTATGAAGCCAAACATGCATGCTTAATAGCCATTCAATTAATTATCATAGGAAGCAGGGGATGGGAGGGGCTAGTATTATGAATATGTAGTTGTTTGAACTTTTTGTCAATAAATAGACTCTGTGACCACCTGTAATTTTGCAGTGCGTATTAGGGGGCTATCCTATGCTGCTGCCCAGCGCTGAATAAACATATGCTTTCTAACTTTAAACTGTTAGAGAGTCTTTTGTCCATCACAGTTGAGTATCGGTGTTAGACCAATACTCATATTTTGGTAAATCAGTTCCCACCTTCCATGGCAAACACTGGTCTTTCAAACCATGACACTGCTCCAGGACATTGTAGCAAAAAGAAAGGCAGCACTGAGGTTTTGAAGCAAAGAAATGCAAGCATGGGTGGCTTGTGGGGAGCTGTGAACACAGGTGTGTCTCTGTGGCCACTTAAAAGGAAAGGGGCTGTTTAACAGCCTGGGAGATCTCAGTGAGGAGCAGGGTGAGGTCTCAGTGCTCTGGAAAGATTTGCCAGCCAGGGCAAGGAGTGTGAGAGGCCCCTGTGTGCCCAGGCCTGCTGCATGAGCTGCTTGAGGCTTGTTCTCTTTTTCATGCCAAGGGCTGAACCGACTGGAAACATCATATCAGCACATTCCCCAGCTTTCCTGCAGGACTCAAGCAACAAGGAAGAGAATAAAAATTGACACACTCATAGAACAGCAGATGAACAAGCCCATTACCAATGGGAAATAGCAGCATTGCTGTTATAAGCACTGATTAAAAATGAGAAACACACCTCTATCCTTGGGAACAACAACAGTGCAAACAGGATGAAATCATGCTATTTGCTTTTTGTGTCTTAGAACTGAATATAAGGATTAGGAAGGTGCTCCACAATTCTGGGCTATCATTATTCAAAAGGACTAAACTAAGATAAAAATCAAAGTAAAAGCCAATTTCAGTCAACTATAACCAGATATTCCCCACATAGAAACTCACTGAAAAGAACATACAAATAAATCAAAACTCCAAACAATGGCAAACTCAGTGATTAATTAATTAATTCACAAGATTAAAAAAAATATAAGAGGAAAAAATGCTGATCTAATTGGGACAAAAATGCATATGACCCTTATAAAAATGGAACTCAATTAAGAAATACTAAAAATTAAATAGCTGAGTAAATAAGCATCTTTAGGCCATTAATGCAAAGAGAGTCAATGAAAGCACTGTCAGCTGAATCAAAATATTTTCAAATATTCAAACTATTTCTAAACATGAACAGATTTTTTTCTTTGACACACAAATAGATTTTAAGGACAGATGTGCTTAAAGAAGGTCCAGAAGTGGTTAGAGAATACAGAATGAAAATAGATATAAAGTTATAAAGCCCGAGTGACTTTTCCCCAGATGCAAATTGGGGTAATATTTCAATGGCATTAATATTAACTACTCTGCCAAAAAAAGCAAGGATGAAAATGTTATTTTTAGTGCAGGAAATCCTCTGGAACAGTGTTAGATGTTCAGAACTAGTGCAGTATAGATGGACAGAAAAACAAAAGGGAGCTCCTGAAAGACATGAAAGAGGAGACATCACCTGGCACTGAAAAAAACCCAGATGTTTTTGTAGAACTGTGTAACACAGTGCGGGCTACATTCCACAGTGACTGAAAACAACTGAACCACCACACACAAACTGTGTCCCTCACTTCTCTTGAAGGGGGAAACATGCTGGCGCTACCTCATCTGTTTTCCCTCAGACAACTCTGTGCACATGCACCAATTAGATTCCCAGAATTACTCAAGTAGCAGGAAAATCTTCCTATCTTTCCGTGACCAATTTCTTTACCAGTCACCTTGAGATCTTGGCTCTTGCAAACAGAACATTTTAGACATTTCATCACCAGCTCCAGTTGAACAAAAGTGTGCAGGAGCTTTCTGTATTTATATGTTTCCATTTGAGCTCAGCATTATGTTCTTCTCTTTGTCTCAGAGGCCAAAGGAGGCTTTTGCTAAAAACAAGGATCCTTGTAACTTCTGATCCAACAATGGCTGGGAAGAGATGCATGAAGAACAAGACCTGGAGAACAGAAATGGCACTTCCCAGTAGGAATCTCTCAGCTATAGACATCAGAACAGGGGCTGAAGAAGCACTTATGGTTGCTTTGCTTTTACCCTTTATGAGTTTATTCAGGAGGCCTTCGTTCATAATTTTGGCCTTCTGACACAATGCTTGACTTACCGCTTTGCCAAGAAAACCTCATTAATGAGGTTCGAGGAGCTAATCTCTGAAAACGAGCAGCTCTCCGAGATCCCTCCTCTGTCCAGGACATAACTCACAGGATTCCTTCCAGAAGATCCCTGAAGAGCCCAGATTTTGCTCTCCTGAAGCCAGGGCTCCAGCCCTGGTTTTGCATTGCTCTCTTCTCCCGGATCCCCAGCTCAATCAGTGCATGGTCACTGCAGCCATGGCTGCCCAAACCACCTCACACCCCTCACCAATTCTTCCTCACTGGCCAGTAGAGCTCCAGTTCTCCAGCCACCTGTGTCAGCAAGTTTGCATGACCACACTGCAGAAAACTCCTGAGTGTGTGTGCTCAGCTGTGCTGTCCTGCCATCAGGCACTTGACACGTTTCAATCACCCCACGAGGAACGGAGACAAGGAATGTCCCATTTGTCTAATTTGGACTCCCTTTTTCTTCCCCATCTGGTGATGTGCAGTAGCCACCCACCAGAGTGCCCCTGCTGCTGATGTGGCCTCTAATCCTGACCTGTCTGTGGTCAGCTGGCTCATTGCACATCCCAAAGCACAAATTCCAGCTGTTCTCTCAGAGAAAGGACAATGCCCACCCCTTGCCTTCCCAGCCTGGGGTTAACGATGCAGAACTTTATTCTCATGAAGGATTTGGTCAGTGTGCAACACCTCCTTGTCCTGGCTTGACACTGGCCAAACACCAGGCACAATTGTTCACTTACCATTTACTGCTACAGTTGGGCAGAGGAGAGGGAAAACAATTAACAAAGGGCTCATGAGTAAAGGACCAGGAGAAAAAAACACTCTAAGGACAAAACAGGTTCAAATGTAAAGGTATAAACTAAGATTATTTAAACAGAGAGGAAGATAGTGAGATAAAAGAAGCCTTTAAAACACCCTTTTCCCCCGCAACCCCTCCCTCCTTCCCACTGACAATGCAGGGGATTTTAGTCAGTTTGTCACCCAGTATCCTTTCTGATTGCTGAGGGAGAGGAATCTTTCCTCTGCTATGCTGTGGGATCCTTCCCACAGGCAAACAGTTTCCCAAAACTGCTGTGGCATTGGTCACCTGTCCATGGGGTGCAGTCCTCTAAAGAGAGGCTGCTCTAGTTTGGGAGCAAAGGCCCTTCTCTCTCTATCTCTAGAAGCAGGGGCCCTCTCTCTCTGTCTCTAGGAGCAGGGGCGCTTGCTCTCTACCTGTACAATCAAGGTCCCTCTTTCTCTATACCGTGTCTCCCACTGGATCACAGTTTTCATTGGCATCCACCCTCTCTGGCGTGAGAACTTCTCTCATGGGCTGCGAATGGATATCTGCACCCACTGTGGACTTCATGGATTACAGTTTGTTCACCATGGTCCTCACCACAGCTTGCAGAGGAATTTTGGCTCTGATGCTGGAAAATTTCCTCCTGCTCTTTTTCCCACTGACCTTGAAGCTGGCATGGTGTTTTACCTCACGAGTCCTCACTTCCTTCTCTTCTCTGTCTAGAAGAAAAAGTGCTGCTCCTAGGTAGCAACAAGTTCCACCAAATTGGATATTCTTGCAAGATCCTGTAGCAAGATCTTGTCGGGGAATTGCTCGCCATGGTTTCACTGACGGCCAGGTGGCCCCGCTGCCATCATGTGGGCAGTGGTCACTGCTGGCACTTTTTAACGCCTCCCTTCATGCAGTGTGCTGGAAAGGGGGAACCAGCCACCCTGCCCCTGCCCTTTCACCCACAGCATGGCTGGCAAGGGGCAGCCAGGTAGGCAAGGCTCACCACAGGCTGCGCCAGCATCGCAGCTGCCACAGCGGCAACCGCGGCACCTCCCTATCCTGGGGAGAAAAACTGCACATGCCCTATTTTGATTTTCTTCTTAAACATGTCATCACAGAGGTGTTACCAGCCTCTCTAATTGGGCCAGAGGCATGTCCATCTTCAGAGCCATCAGAGATTGGCTCTATCAGACATGGGGGAAGCTTCTAGCAGCTTCTGACAGAAGCCTCTTCTGTGGTCCAACCCTGCTACCAAAAACCAGGCTGTGCAATATCAACAAACTCCTTCACTCTTTGATCCTCACTCCCAAGGTTTCAATGGCTCTATACAACAAAGAACAATCATTTTGCCTACTTTCTCCTCTTATCTAAAACACCATAAATACTTTCTAAGGTACTAAATGACCCTCAGACACCAATTCTAAGAGTCCAGAGGGCACATTCCTCCTGCTTCTGAGCACTGAAGCAAAGGGAGGAAAGGGGACAACCTCCTGCAAGTCAGAAGAATTTTCAGAAATGCTTTCAAATGACAAACAAGTATGGATTATTTTCCTGCTTTCTATCCAGATTAACTCTCTCAGAGGCATCATCAATCTCCAGGTTCTCATGTACAGCTCAACCTTTCTGATATTGAGATCCTTCCTTGAAAGCCATGTGGGGTTTCTTCAGGTGGTTTTTTGGGTGTAAAACCACTGAAGAAGTCATGAGACTGCCTGTATAATCTAAAATTCTGTGTAGTGGAACAGACAGTTTTTGCTATGAAATAGATCACGGTGTTTGGGGTCAGGTTACCACTATGATGTAAACAGCATAGGGACCTGTACAAAAACAAAAAGAGGGAAAAAAGGTGAGATATTTTGGGAAAGAAGACAAGAAGAACATGCTCTTTATATTTCCTTTTATCCTGGATACATAAAACAGCTCATGAAGGTTCTATAAGGTGGAAGAAAGGGAGAATTCAGAAATTCTCTACTGAAGCCAACTGAAATTACTGAAAACTTCAAGTAATTTTTTTTCCTTTTTCAGTTTAAAAAGTAAATCTACTTCTGGATTCTCTCAGGGACTTCCACCCATGGATAATAAGGCCAACTACCTAGGTTGCCATCTCTTGATTTACAACACTTTTAAACACAATGAAGGAAGAGTGAGTTATTGGAATGAGTCTTAGCAATGTGCAGGAAGCAACTGGACCGGGGACGACTCTCACAGTTCGACCAAGTAAGTCACATTCCTTCATTTCTAAAACTTCATTTAGAATTGGGGTGGGGATGGAAAAAGGATTCAATGATTTGGGTTCAATGTAAGGATTTTCAGCTGCAATAATCCCCACTCTCACTCCAGCCAGGCTTTCAAGCCAAATCCTCAGCTTGGATC
>VRYO01002482.1:18640007-18653762 GCA_009812075.1 Sialia sialis
CAGACACTTTGCTCTTTCTCCTGAGTGAAAAGAGAGGACCAAGATGATGATACGCACAGAAAGAGAATGAAAACACTGTGGTCAGACAAAGAGAGAAGTCAGGTCCTGGTTGAGGCAAGGAGGAGAATCGTGGTCTGAAATGTCTCTTTTTTTTATGCTATGGAGAAGAGACTCTTGTTTCCCTATAGCACATAAAGAAATTACTAGGTGGATTGAGTGTTCTAACTGTAGATATGAGCAGAGGTATTGGTGTTAAAGTAAACAGATATTGAAATTGCTGTGATCCCCTAAGTCTGAATAGTGAGAAGACTCCTGCTTCTTCCAAAGCAAGAAGAAGAAGAAGAAGAACCTCTGTTTTCAAAGATGAAGGGAGCTTTTGTTTGAACTGTTATAATCCTTAAAGTGTGCCCCATAAGTTGTTATGGTCCTCAATAACAGCTATGAGAAAACTGTTAGTCGAGGAAGGGATTTTTACATAGTGATCAGCTCTTTGTTCTCCTGGGTGGCTGATCACTGTGACATCAAGGCCATGAGAAAACTGTGTCTTGTGGATAAATCTCCTCTCCCAAGTGAATTGGAGAAAGACTATTTTGGAGATGGTAAACTGACGGAGTTGTTTTCTGTAAGTTTTCAGTTTGAAAGAAAAGAAGTGGTGGGGGGGGGGGGTTGGAAAAGTGGTCTAAAGTTTTATTTTGAGGGGGTTTTTTCTTACAGTTTCTACTAATGAAGTTTCTCTTTGTACCATGTAAAGTTGAGCCTGTTTTGCCTTCCTTCTAATCCCATCTCACAGCAGGAAAATTTCAAATTGGTGAACCAAAACCACTACACTCCCTTAGACAAAAACAGTGGAATCAGATGCATGGGAGGAGAAAGGTCAACAAGGAAAGGAAAACAAGCAACAACAAAACCAAACAAAATCCAGGCAATCTAAACAGAAATTAACATATATATATATATATATATCTGTTATATACATGTGAGTGAAAATCTGAATAGCAGGGAGAATATTTTGCATTTGTTTGCTATATATATATTTATTAGTAAAGGACTATTATTCCTTTTCCTGTATCTTCGAAAGAAAGCCCCTTGTTTTCAAAGTTATAATAATTTGGTGGGCAGGGAGTCGTGTTTTCCATTTCATTAAGGTTCCTGCCTTCTGTGGCAGATACCTGTGTTTCAAACCGTGACAGTCTCACACATGGAGTGTGGTATCTGACATCTGCCCTGCTGAGTAACTGCTAATGCTGAGAGCGCTCTCCTATGGCAGAGAACATTAAAAGCATCCTGAAAGAATAAACCTTTTTTCCAAGAGGTTACATGGGAAAGCATCAGGAAGAACGAGGAAATCTGAATAGCAGGGAGAATATTTTGCATTTTCTCTCATGTATTTGTATCCAGGGAGAGGAGTGTTTATGCTTCCAGTCTAAACCTTTCTTGCTTCTACAGACATGGATGGAAATGACCCAAACAAGATCTGAAAGGTTTCTATGTCCAAGACACAAAGGATGGAGCCAAGACCAGGCAGGACTCCCAGTCTCATTCCTTCAGTGGATTGACTTTGCCAGAGACAGCAAGAACGTGTTAGAAGAATTTCAGTACAGTATCAACATCTCTGCATTATCTCATCCCTTTGCAGCTCAGCTCCCTGAATTGGCACAGATCAAAGCCTCAGCCTTTCCCTTGCAGAAATCCTCGAAGTTTTTCCCATATAGTGCCCCATGGAGTTCTAGGGCCAGAACTCCTCACTCTCAAACCCTTGGCTGCCTCTGGGCACAGCACAGTAGCCTGACCTGGGCTTTATTTTGTGCTCTCCTGCCAAAGGGGCACAGGGCAGGGTGCTGCCACTTGCAGTTTGATGGGTCTGGAGGGGATGTGGCTGGTGCTGCTCTTTTCTTCCTGCTGTAAGACTGGGCTGGTTGTCAGAGCTCTGCCTGTGCCCATCGCTGCAGCTGTTGCAGCCCCTGATGCAAGGCTTGTTTGGGAGGAAGGATGGGCATATATTTAAAAGGATACTCAAAGCACACCTCAAACCTTCTATGAGTTTTAATTTCCTAGAAGTAATTCAAATACATGGAATGAGGTTAAAAATATGCCCCCCCCCCCTTTTAAAAAATGTTGATTTCCTCATAATCTTCTTTTTAATTTCAACTTATTTGAGAGGGTAAACAGAGTTTCACTTTCTCTTCATATAAACCTTTTTGTTTTGATAAGATGATAAATACATCATTAAAAATACAATGTAATAATCATATTCCTGAATGTGATGGTTATATTCTGACCAGTGTTTTTCTGTTTTCCCCAAGTACTGAAAAGTTCCTGATAAAATTAGATCTGTTGAAGTAAACAGAGCTTCTTTCTCTGATCTCTCCTGACACCTTCTGGCCAAAGTGTTCCTTGTTCTTACAACATTTTCGGTTTTATGAAATCCAGAAAATAGCTCAAACGGAAGGAAAAACCAAAAAACCAACCAATCAAAGAAACCACCCAAACCCCATGAGAATGTTGTGTCTGCACATGCCACAAATTAATCTTCTTTGCTCTTCATTTGCATTCTGGCTTTGCCTGCAGGTGCAGTTGGAAACTCTTGCTAAGTGATGCAGAGTCTTTAAAAAGTCAGGGATCAAGAAGCTGAAAGAGCTGAAAAGCTCAAGTGAGATTCAGAGAAGCTTCATTTGACACTTCAAACTAAAGCAGTGTTACAGCTGGAAATTATTTGTAACAGAAGAAATGGAGTAGAATCCTGGAAGCGCTTGCAGCACTGCTTTCAAAATTCCTCAGTATTTCTGAAGGAGTTTTTCAAGAAACTTGCTGGTCAGAATTTCTTGGGCTGGTGAAAAGATGTCATGATGGCATTAAGGGATACATTTGTGCCCCAAAAAGCTGTTACACCTAAGCCAGATTTTCCAAAGGTGTAGACGTCTGGCTAAGCAAGCAGCAAGTCTGAACCAGCAAGGAATGCAGCTCAAGCTGTCTGGCTTCAGGCAATGAAGAGGCTGATCAGAAAATGAGGCAGTGCAAGTGCCAGAGTGCCTGGTGCCCTGGGACAAGGATTTTGTGAGGAAGTTGTTTTCTGCAGGAAGGCTGCAGCTGAGCTGCCCTCAGGAGCTCCAGTCCTTGCATGAGGTGTCTGCCGAGGAGTTTCTCACTGGGGCTTCTCACTTCAAGTTCTGCTTGTCAACCTGGCTCTTTCTACCAACAGGTGAGTGTGGTTGCATGGCACAAATCTATGGATATAATACTTCTTTAATTTAATCCAGCTGGGAATTCAGGGGGCTATGCTAGGGTCAGTCTCCTTTAGGCCTCTCAAAACCAAGGGTGTTCTTTGGGGAAGGTGGGTCTCAAAGGAGAGATGGTCACTTGCTGTGGGACTCTGGGAAAATGATTTATCATTTGGTGGATAATTTAGTCTGTGAAACAGGAGAGAGAAATTAAATTCCTTAAATCTTGTTCTGTAGCAAAGTTGTGCAGGGAATTGGAAGAGGATGGAATTATTTAACTACATAGAACTGGTGTGTTATTGTCTTTAAATTAATTTGAACTAATAAAGTTTTTTATATCTATTTTATAGAAATATACAAAGTTTTCCAGTTATATGTCGGAGTGGGAGAGATCTGAGTGAGATGTTTAAAACTGTTGGGAGATGTGATCTGCTGCTTTTCAGCTGTTTTCCCTTTCTCACCTCAGCCAGCTTTTTGCTGAAAATATTGGTAGGGATTGCACATAAGGTACAGCTTGGAGAGGTAATGAATTTGTGTAGAAATCATTTCTGCATAGGCAGGCATGAAGGTTTCCCATCATTTAATTTATAATTTGAACAACAGTCATTCCTCCCTTCCTTTCCTTCCTTCCTTCCTCACTATGGTGTCCATAATTTTGGGAATGGCACTCGGGAGAATTCCAAATGCCATTTGTGCTGTGGCTGACCTGCAGAGAAAAAACTCACCTGGACATGGTAAAAAGGGATTATTTTGTGAAGTGCTATTACACTGACACTGGGAGTTACTGCTGTGCAAGAACCACAAACACTTCAAGTTAGTCATGATAACCCTGAGTAAAGACAAAATCTTGGCTGTTCTTGCCAGCTGAGAAGAAAATATCATCAGCTACTGGTTCTAAGTTTTTCCTTTTTCTTGTTTGCTGCAAGTAAATGTACTTTGAGACTGCTTGACTGGAGTAGTCTGGACTAAGCTATTCTGGAAGGGATGCCCAGATTGGTTTTCATCTTATCCTGAATATCCATGCAGAATGTTTTTCTTCTGCATCAAGTGGGACACAGAGAGATGGCATTCCTGGGAGAAATAAAAGTTTTGAATAAATTTTCTTTTGCTCTATGGAAAATCTGCATGTATTCAGTTATTTTAGAAACCAGCACAGAATTATTGATTTAATGCCTATCATGTCAGTAAGCATAGTTATCATACCAGGAAAAGCATGGCTGGTTTTAGAGGTGTTGATATTCTCATGGATCTTTCATGGCTTTA
Source organism: Sialia sialis (assembly GCA_009812075.1). NCBI lineage: Eukaryota > Metazoa > Chordata > Aves > Passeriformes > Turdidae > Sialia > Sialia sialis. Next base: position 18,644,489 of record VRYO01002482.1, read on the forward strand.
AATATTTAATGCCTGCAAATAATTATCAAATAACTTTAAAACAAACATTATCAATACTTCTGTGTGATAAGGAATAGTTAAAAATCATAATTTACCGTGGAAACATGTTAAATTTCATGAGAGGATGGAGGAGGTGTTTTTGTAAAGGGCTGAGCTGCTGTGGGCACGTTCATTGAAACACTCCAGTTTGTGTCTGGGTTTCGGCTCACAGTGTTTTCAGGTGAGCTGCTCCTCTTTGCCTGGAGGAATGTGGGGATGATATTTCCATTTACTCCCCTTTACAATTCCAAAATGTGGGAAAAAAAAAAATTACAGAAGCTAAATCACTTCCTTGCCAACTACACCAGCCAGTTTGGGCAAGTAAACTGAAGATAATCAGTAAAATTCTGCTTACAGTAATTGCTTTCAAATTTTTAGTCTAATATAGTAATGAGGCATCTCCCCAGGGCTACCATTCAGAAAAGAGTAAGAAAGAGTAGCAAAACCAACTGTAAATGGATGGATATGAGCAAATTATATCACATTATTCCCCATGCATTTATATTAGCTTAATACATAGAAATGGTGCATTTTATTTAATTTTTATTACTTTCATTTTTTGTTTACTTTGATTTTTTATTAATTTTAAATGCCTTTTTCTTTTTATTAATTTTTTTTTTTAATTCAAGTTCATTTAACTTTTGAAGGCCAGTAGCAACTGAGATTCTTGCTACTAAATCAGATGTTTTCAGTTTGATGTCATTCTGCAAATTCAGACCTGTTTCTGACTGGACAAACTGGTTGTAGTTGCCAGTTCCAGTGTTACATGACAAAGGATTGGGAAGCTACTGCGTGTTCAGAGACAGAGACACCCTGAAAAATTGTTTGTCCTGGGTGGAAAGGGTTGAAGTTACATTTGAGAAAGGAAAATTTGGATTAAAATCCTACAATGTTTTTTTCCTATACATCAGCAATTTGAAAAATATCTAGAAGCAGTGTATGAAATGAAAAATGAATTACATACATCAGTCTGCTTTGCTTCCCTTATTTTTTAACTTAATTTCTTTTGCAAACCTTTTTATAGTACTGAAAACATTTGTGACAAATACCAGCTTACTTTATGTCAAGGGATTATATCTCACACTAAAATCCACTCAGCATAAGAATTTCTGAGCTTGTTTCTTTTCTTTTTTTGTCTGAAAGACAGCTTATTTCTCTTTAAATATGATTAATACGCAGAGTGAGTCCAAACAAGGAAAAAAAATCTCCACTAACTCTTTTGGTTTACCGCTAAATTAGACAGGAGTTAATCAGTTCTTGTCCTCAGTGAATCAGCAGCAGCAATCCAGTGTCCCTGCAGCCAAAGTGACCAATTTCACTGCTTTCAGTGCTTCATCTCTCAGCAGCCCTCGAGCAGCCCCTACAGCCCTGTCGGTGAAAAACATGAGCTTTTGTAGTTTCATAGTGAAAGTTCTGACTATAAAAGTGGTTGGAGCAGAAGCAAGTGGTTGTCTCAAACAGCTGCTCTACATGGAGATCGTGGAATTAATACTCAGAAATGCCTTAAGGAACCAGGCTGAAACAATTGATTCTTCATGTTCTACTTGGCAGAGCTCAGCAAGTTTTGAGTTCAGGTTTTTGCAAAATTTATTTAGTTTTTGTGAAGTTTCTTACAGCTGTGATATACCAGTTTTGAGAAAATATTTTTTGGTCAAGGAAGAGTTTATTAATAAAGTCAAGGTATTCTGAAGAGCTGTAAAGAATCTGATCATTCCAGAGTAGCTATGAAGCAACAGAAAGAGGTTCCTGGAATTGTGTGGCTTCCACAGATTTTTGAATCAGAATTCAGAGTGGCATTTTGAGGTGGTCTGTACTAACTTCCGTAGCAGTAAGAATGCTGGAAATGGCAATGCAGCTTTGGGAGAAGGACTGCTCTGAAGGTAAATCCAAGTGAGTATAATAGAAGAGAAATGAGAAAAACATAATGTGAAGGAAAAATAATTTTCTGAGTATATTCCACACTTCTGTTTGCATGTAAGTTGTCAAAGTGTTACTGATGTGTAGCTGATCTTGTGCAGACCAGAAAGAGAAAATACTGAATTTGGGGGCTGCAATGCCAGTTTCTAGAAATCTCTTTGCATCTGTTGGAATGAAAGTAGAGGCAGAAAGTGGGACTGAGTTGCTCTGTAGAGGGTCTGTCTATAATTTTAGTTATACAAGACAATTATAGAAGTGTTTGTGGGTTTTTTGTTGTGGTTTGGTCTGGTCTGGTTTAGTTTGGTTTGGTCTTGTTTGAGGTTTACTCTTGTTTCATTGTTTGGGTTTGGGTTTTTTTCCCCCAAAACTGGAAATGTGAGAACAAAGGCAAATTCATATCCTGGAGGGGAATAAATCCCTAAGGTTTCATATCCATTTTGGTGCTGTTCAGGGGTGGGGACCCTTGGATGAGGAGTTTAGACACTTTTGATGTGAGATGCCTGATGGTGCAGGCTGCTGTGATAAGATAAGCACTAACTGAGGTGCATGGACAAAGTGCTGTAGGAAAACTTCATCCCTGTCTTGCTTTATCTTGCTCATCTTCATGCTCACAGTTAATTATTCTGAATTCTACAGTTGCTGCTATCCCAGGAGGATGGACCACAGTCTCCTCTGTGATAGATGTGAGCTGGGCTGGTCAGATAGGATCCCACAGCTCTGGGATTCACTGTATGGAATTGTTATGAGAATTTTTTTGAGCATTTTAATCACAGAATGGTTTGGTTTGACCTTACAGATCGCCTCACTCCAATCCCCTTCTCTAGACCTCATCACCTTCTCTCGATCAGGCTGCTCAGTTTTGACTTAGGAAGCTTGAGAAGAAACACCCTGAGAGATCTGTGAGCACACATCAAAGCTGCAAATCTCCTTTTACTCAAAAGCTCCTGGCAGCAGTTTTGGTAAAGCTCTTTGTCACCGTGAAACTCCGGAGGTAGCTACAACAAGCTGACTTTTGGTAAAGGGACAAAACTCTCTGTTTATACAGGTAAGTGCCAGAAATACACATACCAAAACTGAACTTTATAATACTGGAAGTGTTCAAAGCTAGCTTAGATAGGCCCTGAGCAGCCTGATCCAGTGAGTGACATCCCTGCCCATGGCAGAGGCTTGGAGTGAGATGACCTTTAAAGTCCATTTCAACCCAAACCATCCTATGTATCTGTGATGAATTTTTCTCCTAAATTACAATTTTTCCTAGAGGCAGTGCATGTGTCACTTTTCAGATATAGAGGAAATGAATATTCATCTTGAAACTGTCAGACTTGTGAGTCCAGTTTACTCCCTTTCATGCAAAATATTCCAGGTCAAATCTGCCATCCCAAGGGGATTTTGCTTCCATATTCGTCAGTGCTTTCTGAGGTGTTGGGTTTTTTTCCGAATTAATATCCCCAAGATGAGAACTGTACTTGAAAAAGATCCATGTTTTCCTCTTGGTTATAAGGGGACACTAGCACTGTAGTAAATTTAGACAGCTCACATGTGTAGGACATGTTTCTGGTCTCTGAAGATCTCTTATTTCCCTGAACATGAGTGTCAATTTCTTTTCAAATCAAGGTTTTTACGAGTTTTATCTTTAGAAATTGAAAAAAAACATTTGATAAATACTCATTTTTTTAATACGTAGGTAGAAAGTCTATCATGGATCAGAAGTTTCCATGGCCAGGATTTTGTAAAGATTTGCCAAGGTGTAACTTTGGAGGTGAAAATCAAAGGCTTAAATGTGAATGTGGAATGGAATAAAAGTAAAGCCAGAAAGAATAATGAGAGGCTGTGGGAAGGAAGTGCCTGTGGTTCTGAGGATTGATGGCAGGTGGATCTGGCCAAAGATGTCCAGTACTTGTTCCCCAAGGAGATTAACTGGTGATTTGGGAATATTCTTATTCTAAGTTTCCAGAATTGAAGCGGTGAATGCTATGTGAACACTTACATTACAATATTCCAAGAAATTTGGTGTTTAATTTATGTCTAACATAGGATTAAAATCACTTGGATAGCTGTGATGGGAAAGCATAACTGGAAAGGCTGTGGAGAATTTATGCATGTTAATTCACCTGACCCTGATGACTGAAATCTGTTGATGGAAATTTTCTTGAGTGTCTTTATCTTCCAGCAATATTTCTTAGGTGTTTTTTTTGGCAACCAGCAGTTTTAGTGTTCAGAAAATATCAGTATCCATGGATTTTCATCCTGAGGTAGACTATCAGGCTATCAGTAGGAGCAGGTAAGAACTTAGTGGTTTTTAGAAATACCCAATATTCATTTATCTGCAGGTAAAATAAATGCAAAGCAGCTTTCATTTCAACTATATAAAAACTCAGTATATTGGATGAGACTATTCCTGCCTATTCAAGCCTTCAACAGAAAGAGAAGCAATTTGCTGCAGTGTTTGGCAATGCTCACAGGGAGCAACTTCTTTTAATTTTAAGCCAGATATGTTTGCCAGCAAATGAGCTACCAGTACAAACTGAGTCCATTAAGGTTTTTATTTACTGCACACATCATTATTCTGAGTTCTCCCTGCAACTGGCAATTCACCTTCACAAATGGAAATAAGCGATTGGGGAAAAAAAATGGGTTTTCCTCATGAGGGATTACCTTGTAATAGTTTTTATGGTTGACAATAGACATATGGTTAAGATGGTGTGAGAATTACTCCTTGGTGAAAAAATGCTGTTTCCAATTTAAAGGAGAGAGAAAAGAAAGGGATAAATACAATTAGGTGTAACAACTTGATGGTCATGTCTCTAGTTAAGCCGTGAATCTTATTCCATAATAAACTATGGATATTGTAATTTAGCACTCCCAATTTTGTTTAGTTGGTTTCTCTTCCTGGAAAGGAGGAGTTAAAAAGGCAAATACATTTCTTTGGGTGGTTTTTGCAAAGCACTTTCTGGCTGTGTGAACACAGGAAACTTAGGGAAGTTAACTTTTGGACAAGGAACAAGAATTATTGTAAAACCAAGTAAGTGAATATGGATAATTTAATAATTACACTTCTCTGTTCTTTTTTTCTAAGTATTCTATTTGTTTGATGGTTTAGGAAATCTTGTCTCTCTTTTAGTGAGTGTCCATAAGACTGAAAACCTTTTCATTATTGATTTTTCTTAACCCTTCTCAACCCTTCTTAAATGTACTGTGTTACCAGGGCAGTGGCATGAAATTATTCACACAAATCTTTTTTACTCTTTTATAATCAATATATTAACACAGTAAGGGTTGAAGAGAAATGTTGCAATACCAAATATTGTGGTTTTGTAGCCATGAAATACCTTAAATGGGGGGAAAAAAGGTGAAATAGAAGACTTGTTTGCTTTAACAGACCCAAAAGATACACTGATGTGGGGAGAAAAGCATTAAATACTGCCATTTATGATAAGATTTAGTTTAGCAAAATTTTAAGCAACAGAAGTGAATTGCAGATACCACCACCAGCACAGCAAGACACTTGGGTTTGGGAGAGTCCCTAACTCAGGCACTCAGCAGCCCCTGGGCGTCTGTTCAGTTCCTCTGCAGTGGTTTTCATAAAGACCCTTGTCACCGTGTGTCTGCTGGGGACAGGAAGGTCACTCTTGGTGGAGGAACTCTTCTGCTTGTGCTTCCAAGTAAGCCTTCCAGGAAAAGCAGTGTTTCAGGATTTGTTTTCACTCAAAAATGGTGTTTTGTCGCAGCTCAGATCCAGTGAGAGCCCGTTCTGTGCTACTCCTGAGCACTCAGCAGAGCTGGATGCAGAAATGTTCTTGTGCTCTGCTCCTAGAGAGATTCAGCAGGGATGATGAATTCAGGTTCCTCCGAGAGCCAGGATATAGACAGGATAACTCCAAGTGTCTGTTAAATTCTGTTCTGCCCTTGCATTTTCAATGAGGTGCTTTTTACAAAGGAGTTTTTATTCAAGTCTCCAGCCAGGTTTTCATACCCAAGCCAAAATCTGACAAAGTGCACAGACTTTTTCAGGGGCTGTGACACATTTCCTACTCATTCACAGGTTTTGGCAGGGCTAGTTGCAAACTGCTGCATTGTTTGGCAAGTTCAACAATCAATATGTAATTGGAAGTCATTAGACTTCCAATCAGAAATTAGCTTGAATATCTAAGCTTCAGAGGGAGGCTTAATTAATAATAATTAAAATTAATTTTAAAAATTAAAATAATTGATTAATAATAATTAAAGGTCATCTTGTTCTACCAGGCTGAATGACTTAATTGTCCATTGAATATCCAGGATCAAATGGGCATGGCAGATATACCTGAGAAAAAGAAATCAGTAAAGTAAAATGAACATTCTTTTCACTTTGTAGAAAGAAATCAGAACAAACATTTGTTCATATGAAAATCTCCAATTTGCAGTCAAAAATGAAATAAATTTCCTGAGGAAGAAAGAAAGAAAATCAATCCAGACAAGCATTGCAGATAAAATTTTTATGTACATCTGACTAGTTGGTTCTGGGTGTTTTCCCAATTTGAGCTGTGAAAGGCTCAGGTCCTGGCACTCACCAGCATGCTTTTAGCTCAGTGCAGATTTCAGAGATGACTTTAGTTGAGAGCTCTCAGGGAGTGCAGCTGCAGGAGGAAGAAAGCAGATATTTGGGCAGGGGACACAGACAGTTGTGACAACAACAAAGTGTGATCTGGTTAATGAAGCAGCCTTTTGTTACCTGTTTGCCTTCCTACTCTGTCAGTTATTTTGCAAATGTACTCAGCTCAATTTACTGTTCCATCATGCAGATCCACAGAGTGTAATTCTTCTTCAGTTATGATGATCTCAAATACTGCAGGAGTTTTAGACTTGGGCTTCCCGCCTGTGTTATGTTGAGATGAGGCTAAGTATCTCAGTAGTCCCCATTCCTGACTTGGGACCTGAATGGTGTTTTCTGTCACATTGTGCCTTGGATTCACAGGTGACAAACTGTGGTTTTGCAGAGTTCTGTGAGAAGCACTTCTCCAAATGTCAGGAAATACTCCCTGCAGGGGAGGAGAATGCTGGCAATAAAAAATGGGATGTAGAGAATGACAGGAGGAAAGCCAAGGCACACCCAAGGGAGCAGCACAATGTGCAAGTTAATTCAGCTCCAGACTTGGTTTGATCTGGATTTTATTCAGGATGCAGGGAATGATGTGTGCAGGAAGGAGAACTACGTGGGCTTGATTCAGGACATCTCCATTACTGCATTTCTGAAAACCTCCCATAAGCAAGTCATCCACTGAAACATGTGCAGAACAAATTAGGAGAGGCAACAGAGAGCTGAAAAGGGCAAATCCATCACAGAAACTCGTTAGGAGGATGGTTAATCATCTGACTGTAAGGCAAGTTCTGTTTCTCATCTTTATAGCAGATGTTGTCTGAATTTTTATTGGGGAACAAGGAATGGAGGCTTGCAGTTAGGATGGAAGCATTTTCCTGTCCAGGTCATTTACAGAATGGAAACGTTTAATTGAGATGCCAAATGTATGCCTAGATTTTCTTTGCCAGGCTCGGAAAATCTGGGAGGGGATTATCTGAATTTGGTCCTGCCCAGAAACCATCACAGAGTACGAGTTTTCCTGGTATGTGTGCATTTGCAGAACAGGAAGGGTTTTTGCAAAGGAATTGAATGATGTGTGAATTCAGGAAGCACCTATGCAAAGTTGCAGTTTGGCAAAGGAACGATGCTCACTGTTAAACCAAGTAAGTGCATGATCTGAAAAAGAGTGTTTTGAAAAGTATTGGAGAATCTGTTTGGAATCAGTAATATGTAACTACCCTGGGAGGGAATCTCCTTACGTATCCACTGCTCCTGGAGCTGAAATGAGAGTGTGGCTGGAACATTTAGGGGAAACAGAGCAGCAAAAAAAAGTCTGGGTTTTTTTTGTATGGTCTGAGAGTTCATGGAAAGTAACTGTTACTAGAGGAGTACTTCCAGGAATTACAGTAAGTTTATACTCACACAAAGGATGCAAGGACTAAATTCCCAGCAAAATAGAAATCAAGTAAATCAGCATGGAGTGCAACGCTGATGGCAGCTCTTTTACCAAACTACACAGCTGTCTCAATTCACACGTTAATAAACCTTCATGGTATTCCTTGCAGAAGGAGATACTACAGACAGTGCAAGGGGAGAGAGTAGAAGTAGTAGTAGTAGAAGTACTTCTTCATTTTGTGGGGCCCTCAAAGAGACATTTAGCACAGTTTTATGTTGGTGACAAATAGAGTCTCCTGCACTGGAAGCTGAAATGAGCTTGGGGGTTTTTGTAAAGGAGGGTTTGACTGTGTGTACTCAGGAAATGTAAACAGACTGACATTTGGAAGTGGAACCAGGCTGCTGGTAAAGCCCAGTAAGTATCTCCTCAGCAAGCACAGACTGAATCTTTTAGGATTTTTTATTACATCTTTACAGAGGGAGAAGCTTCTTTACAACTTGAAGGAAAGAGGGCATGGGGGAGGAGAGCACATTCTGAACAATTAGCTTCTAACTGCTTTGCACTGTTGCTGTGAGTGGAACAGCTCTGAAAGTGCTCCTGTGCTGAAAATCAGGGAATGTATTTGTGCTGTGGAGCACCTCAGTTAGAGGAACCCTCCTGGGGAATGTGTTTGAGATTAGCACACAGGAATTGCCTTTGTTTACTCAGATGAGTGGACAGAGCTGCTTTTTGGGACTTGGGTTTGCATCCCTTACTGGATTCATTGTAAACTAAACAAACAAGAACAACTAAGACTTTATACTGGTTTTCTTTGGAAGTTTCTGTCAGTTTAATTTTTGTTTGCTTCTTTCTCTAATGGATCTGGTCTCTTGCTCAGCTTCAGAGACTGACTGGCCAGCTGATCTGGCTGACTCCTTCTTTAGACCAGGAGAAGTTTTAGGAACAGCTCTGTAAGTTGCTTAAAATGTGGTGGAAATTTCATCCCCGTTTCAAATGTCAAGGGCTGTGTTCTGTATGTTAAAGGCTGTGGGTTTTCTCCTTTTCCCTTTTTGTGGAAAGGTTGATTACTGTGGGATAACTGAGTTATCATGGAAACTCACCTTTGGGGGAGGCAAAAAACTAATTGTGAAATCAGGCACATCTAAAATCAAATAGTTGTTTTGGGTTATAAGGGCAAGGCTGAGATTCTCCTCTCTACTCAACATTACAAAAATTTTGTAAGAGTTTTAACTACGTTATGCTAATAGGGTTTGGATTTCTCCTGCAATCACAATAGTTACTGTCTGGAAAGATGAGAGGTATGCAGCTGACAAAACATCTTAATTTAAACTCCAGTATATATGATAAAGATGGCATCTGTTTTC